>JBBMEG010019554.1:15865-27069 GCA_037832605.1 Cyclanthera cordifolia | reverse complement strand
TAATCGGCCTCGTCTATTGCACATTTGGCCGCCTCAGCTTCAAGTCTCTTGTTTGTCTCGAGAGCAATCTTAAAATCCCTAACGATCTCTTGACTAGGAGACTCGTGCACTAGATGAGGTCCATCACATAAGAAGCATGATCTAAGGCTCTGCTTCATAAGGTGATGCGGCCTTTGCCACGAGTTTTCACTTTTACATAGGGAAGGCATATATTCCTCACTTTGACCACTTAGTCGAACTTCTCCTTAACTTTTAGGAGAGGTTCGTCGATAATCTCTATTGTCTTGGGAAGAAGAGGTTCCAGTCTCTCTTTGTTCTTGAGGCTTCTTCTCTGTTGGTTCACTGATCAAATCAAATAGTTTCTCTATGTTGCCATATGTTTCAGTTAAACTTTGTACTTTCTGCTCGTAGAGCTTGGCCTTTGCTAATGGCTTTCATCCGTTGAAAAATTCAAAGACCTTGTCTTTCTTTGTCATGTCTCGGATATCAAGCATCAACCCCATAAATTGTTTGACATATTCTCTGATTGTTCCGGTATGCTTCAACATTCGCAACTTGTGTCTTTCAAGAACATCAACATTTTCGGGGAAGAATTGTGACCGCAATTCTTGTCCAACAACTCCCAACTATTAATGGTACATCTTCCTTCTTGGATGTCTATATAACGTGACCTCCAACCTAATTTGGCATCATCTGTCAAATGTATTGTCCCTAATGTGACTTTCATGTCTTCAAACACTGTATCTGTGGCTTTGAAGTATTGTTCCATATCAAATATAAAGTTCTCAATTGCTTTTGATCTCGAACCCCACGGAAGGGCTACGATTCAAGTACCTTGACCTTACTGGCTCGAACGACACCTCCAACTGAGGCTTGATTTTCCACTACTCTCATGAGAAGATTAACTCGAGCATTCAAATCAACTATTTCTACTCTGACAACATCAATGACAGCTTTCATTTCCTCATATGTCTCAGACATCATCTGAGCGATTGCTTTTTGTGCGCTTTCTATAGTTTTGATGCGCTCTTATATGCGAGCAACAGAGCCCGACTAGCTTTCTCCACGCTTATAGCCACCAGACAGTGTGACTTTATCTTCAAGGGTCTCTACCCTTACCATCAACTCTTGGACAGACATCCCGTTTAGGCGACCAGCTTCCACATCAATCATGTCAACCTTGGCAGCAATCTCATCTAGGCGAGAATCTAAGGACTGCACATACACAGGCATTCCAACTAGATCGGCCATCTGTTTTTATAGATTGAACAGTCGATCGACATGGGACTTGTCCCACTTATCTATCACAGATGAACTCATTGTAACTATAGAGGAGCCAAATTAAGCACAAATAAGTTAAAACCCTATTCATCCCACACTAGGGTTGTCATATCAATCCAACAGATTAAAAACTATCAATTTCAAGTTTTAATGAATGGAACTTATTAGTGTAACTTATTTCATCGAGTTGAAATCTATCAATTTTGTTGCTATCTAGTTAAAATGTTTAAATCAATTTACGCTTGATTTGATTTTTTATGTCTAAAATTTCAACATTGGTCAAACTTTTTTTCCTTTTTTTTGTTTGTTACTCTTGAAAAACCCAAATTGAATTTATATTTGGACAATTGGGAGCGGAGGAGAGGAAGAGAAGTTCAACTTTTTATTTGTTTTTAATACATCACAATCTCTTTCCAACTTTTACACAACCTCTTCTTAACTTTTCTTCAACTTCCCATCAAATCTCTAATCAAACTTTATATCAAATTTCATCTAAAATAAACTTCTTCTCTCTTAAACACAAATCTCATAAAAATATTTGCAACATCTTCTCACTAAAACACAAATTCTCAAACAAATAGTTCATATCTTCGAATCATTCCATTTCTCTTTCTCTCTCAACTTCCTCTCCCCTCATCCATCCCAAAATCAAATCCCCTCGAAAAATACAAAACTAAACAAATAGATATTTTATAATCTTATAGAATAGAGGTGAGGGAGTTTGAATCTTTAACCAAATTTCAAAGGTAGGCTGGTGGACATAATAGTTAATAAGTGAGATTAACCAATTAATCCATGTTTAGTCTAATTGGTATGTAATTCCAAAAATGATATAAAGGTTGGAAAGATGAAAAGGTTAACCTCATACAATGTACTTGGCCTATAATATTCACCAAATGCCATGTATTGCCTTTAGCCGCCCAGCCAGAGAAGATATTCCCCCACACTATGCCTTCCACTTTTACTAATATTTCAAATTTTTAGCTACAATATCAAACGCCCAAACTTTATCGCTTTTATTTTTAGTACAAAAGATGGTTATATTTGAACTTCTCACCTTTTTTTTTTTTGAATTCAACAATGGGACGTAAGATTCTAATTGTAATTTTTGGATTATCTCATTATTTGTCATATCAGTTAAATTTAGCTTTTTTTATTTTTTTTCCTTTTTATTTTTGTTAGTTTTTTAATTTGTAATTACTAAATTATATAAATATTTATTTCATTATATATATATATATATATATATATATATATTTTTTTTTTTTTTGAGAATAATACTTGTAAAAACTAGGAGTTTGTAATTGGTTGCCATTTTTTAATGGTGAAAATTAATTAATTGACTTGATCAACCATTGGAAAAAATAAATAAGTGCCCATTTCGATAATTTAAAATAGCACTAAATTCCTCATGCCCTTTATGGAATTAATAGCATCACTTCAATAATTATAGTCATGAAAAAAGATTTTATCATGCTAATATGACTCATTTAATAGTTTTAGATAACTTCAAAAGCAATTAATAGAAAATTGGTAAGAGAAAATGGAACTCTCGCAAAAACCAAGCGATTATTCATTATTATGGTTAAGGATTTTACTATTATTGTTAAAAAGTGGGTAAATATTGTAACATATATAAAGAAGATGGGTTATTCATTTCATCATCAATTGGTTGTGAGATGTCAATTGGTTGTAAGATGTCTACACTTTCTAATATGATAACATTATTATCCTGTTGGAAAAATGAAGAAATATTCTAGCATTTATAAGATAAGTGTCCTATAAAAAAGAAAGGAAAAATCGAAAAGCAATGAAACTAATCCGATCAAAATATAGATCATCCAATTTGATATTTTAGAAAACTAAAATATATTGATTCGGTTCTTGATGGAAGAGCTAACAAAAAAAAAAAAAAATCAACTAAATCGAATATATAAATATTAAGAAAAAAAAATATTGGTATTTAAATTTGATGAAAAAACAAATTTAAATGTGAAATATGAAATAAAAATATTATAAATATTGTGATATTTATGAAAAATGTTGCTTTAGTTAGTAAAATAAAAATTCTTATAATCAAATTAACAAATAAAGGCATATTTAGAAAATAATTACAAATGTAGTAAAAAAAAAAGAGTAAGAATTTAGTTTTATTGGTAAAAGACAATAATACCCTCCTACACTAATTTGTAGTACATAATTAAAAATACAGAACATAAAGCTTATCTCGAAAAAACCTTCATCATCATCCTCCAAGTAGAAAAACCCGCCGGCCATTCTTCATCGTAGTGATCAGGTGGAAAAAACCAATTTTGTGTGACCAACAAGGTGATATGTATTCACTACAAAAAGGAAGAACACGATTAAAGGTTTTTTCGACATGATTATTGGAGTTCGTCAATCCATGAATAGCTTATCTTATTAGAGCATCCTCGAAGGCATCATTTTTTATGGAAACCATCACCTTTCTCGACAACGATTGTCACTTTTTTGGCCGTCGAACAACGATCGACTTGCCTAGATCAAGACTACATTTGGGAGGTGTCCTATTTATTGAAAACAAATACTAATATGAAGATGAAATTATTTATAAAACATTTACAATTGTGTTTATTAATACAATATTATTTGTATAAATGATTAATATACTATTAATTTTGTTTGTTATAAAAGATATAACCCCAAACTATATATCGTGTATTATAAGAATACAATCCTCCATGCTAACTAAATACACTTAACTATACCTATATTATTATGAATAAATGTGTAACAAATACAATATTGTTAAATAATACAGTTTTATATCCAAACTAAATATACATTAATATACCTAAACACATCCACATATTTGTTATACAAAAAATTCATAAAATACATATGGAGTATTATAATAATACAGTTCTAATTGTTCCATTCTAACTTAAAAATATTGTTATTAAGTATTATGTCGTATTGAACAATAATACAATAGTGCAAATACACCGTAAAAATATCGTATATATTATTAATTTTGATTTAAAATTACCCCGCTAAATTTTTATTAATATTTTTTTTATAAGACTATTAGTACTATTTAAAGTTTATGAATGTGTTTATTCAAAGTATATATATATGTGAAATATCGTATTTATTGTGATTGAACAAAAGATACTAATAATGCAGTACTATAATTATAGTATTATTAGAAATACATTATTTATTTTGAGGTTTGTACAAATGAAAATTAAGGTTTTGATCAGTTCATTGTCTTCGACTATTGTGATTTTCAGAGGCATAAAAACAGAGCAAAATCATCATCCAACTATCGAATGTTAATGACTTCAACTCAACATCTCTAACAACTCACCTCTCATATCAATTACTTAGCGTCTCTAACGTCATTATTTGAGTGTTTATGGTGTTGATAGCTTGCTGGCAAAAGAGACAAAGATATTCAGCATGCGGGTATGAAAATAAAAGAAATTTGTTTTAATTAGTAATAATTAGAAATAGTGATTGATAATATTTTATTTTTTTGCTTAGTATTATAATTCGTTTTAATAAGTGATCTGTTTAATTTAATTTCTCAAAACTTAATTGAAAATGAGACAAAAAATTTGAAAAATAAATCAAATTCTTAATGAAATCAAAATCGAAAATCAAACCAAAATTGAAACCAACTAAATAAAAATTGAACTAATGATTTTATCTTTTAGTAGGCATCGATTTGGACCTAATTTAAAAAACAAAAAAATATTAGTTCGATTATAGATTTGGCATAAAAGAGCAGTAACTCAACGGCATTAGTAAAAAACGATCCCTAACTTGGGATTAGTGTAAACATGAACATGATAATTAAGAGGATGTGGGGGCAAATATTACTGCACTTCTAGAAAAAGAATTTAAAAGAATAAATGTCAACAAGATTTACTAACTCCTTTCTTTAAATTTGTTTCTTATTTTAAATGGATCAGTGCTTATAAATATAATTGTTGAAGAGGCTTGTCTTCCATAATTTTTTTTAACATTATAGTTATTTCTAGGCTGAGGAAAAGGTGTTTGGAGATAGAGATTAGGGTTTGTGTGCTTTTATGAACAAGGAAATTTTATAAAGCCTATATCCATCACAATCTTCCACGTGGAGCTTAAGGAGCTGCTGAGACAGAAGCACACGAATCTCCATTACGCCCAACAACTTCGTGGCACGCAGTGCCGATCGTTACCATTCAAGGCGATCGATCTCTTTCGTGCATTTTAGGTGCATCTAAGCCACGATACGTGTCGCTTTGTATGTGGCCAAGTGAGTCCCAGGCGGATCGTCGCCTCCCTTAATTTCCCAAGTGTGCTTTCGAGCGCTACTTTCTTCTCTGGCCAACTCGCCGTTCTAGCAATTTTTAGTCTTGCGATCCTTTCTTGCAATAGTCTCTACTTGCTCATTCCCGTTTTTGTGGTAATCTTTTTAGCTTAAAGCCACCATCTAAACCTTATTTTACCATTAATTCCAAAAAGAAAACTTCAAAATCTGCCTCCCATTCAACTCAGATCTATGGAGCTATGAAGGTTTCTTCGTAAATCTAAGGCTAGATCTGTGATATTTATTCCATGATGAAGATTTAGAGGTATAGTTTGCATTATTCTCAGATAATGTGCCGCTGCCATGCTCCAACGATGCACAACCAAGTCTTTAACTCAGTTTTTTGCTCTGTTCTCATAGTGGATCCACTTGACTCATTCCTATTTGAGTAGTCGTTTCAATGATTTTTTTTTTTGTCATGTTTAAGCGAGTTGGGAGGTGTAATGTTTAATTTGTAGGCTTTCAAGAAGTTCATTAGAGTTGTCAGGAATGTAAGAAACCTTATTATGATTCAGATTTTATGGTTTCTAGCATATTAATAGTTGAATGTCGAGATTTACGAGAATAGATGTTCATTGACTCGATGTATGCTTATTATGTTATGGAATCTTCTGAATGCACTTGATAGTTTAATAACAAACTTATATGATTAATAATACCTAATTATCACCTACGCATGAATCTGTATCATATCGATTACTTGATTGTATGCTTATGAATGAGCTTGATTGTTTCATTCTATTGATATTGTACTTTCTCCATGAATAGTATTGCTGGTAATATCCTGTTCATCTTCATTATGCCTCGTAACCGTATGACATAATACATGGTCCAATGTTTATTATGTTTTGAACATTAGAAACGCTTGCTTATGATTGTGCTAGTGCTACTTATTCTTTATGGCTAGTTCATCTTAGTCTCACGAGGCCTTGGAATTCTTGCAAGATTATCACTGCAACTTGATACAACAGAAAGTGAGTTTTTATTCTCCAAAAAATATCAAAGCTTCTTTTTAAATGTCACCACTATCTTGGAGCCATCCTTTTTCCATCAAGCTATTAAGTAACCACATTAGAAACATGCAATGAACGAGGAGATTGTTCCAATAGAGCGTACTTCATCTTAGAGTATTATTCATTTACCTTATGGTCATCATGCTAACGATAGCAAGTAAGTGTATAAATTTAAATACAAGGTTGATAGAGTTATAGAGCATTATAAAGCTTGGTTGGACACAAAAGGTGTAATCAGTTAGAAGGAGTTGTATATCTTGATATCTTTCTCCTCTTGCAAAGACGGCTTTTGTTAAAATTGTCTAATCCCTTGTGTTTCTTTAAATTTCCCATTGATTTAAATGGATGTCAATAGCAAGTTTTTAAATAAACAACTATTTGGAGAAGTGTTCATGACTTCTCTCGATTTCACTCTTCTTTTCTCTCAAACTCTATTTTCTTCCATCTTGATCTCACCTGCATATCTAAAGAAAAAGATACTCAATTGCTTGTCTTCAATCTTCAATAGTCTCTATCAAAGCAGTGTGGATCAACTCAAGCTACACTTCCATTTACAATATACACATGCAAGCAAGTTATCAACAGATTGAAGGAAATAATGAACACAAAGGATTTTACGTGGTTCAACTTTTGTGCAATGGTCTACATCCACAAGTGAAAATAAAGGCTTTTATTCAAAGATTGGTGATCGTACATCAAGAAATACACTCATCAAAGTTGTAAGTTCTTCTTCTTGCAAACCTATACATTTATACTAAGAATTTGAATAAGAAATTGCCCAACATAAATACATAACTCAGATGAACTGAAATTGTTCAAATTATCTATGATAGGCGAAATTTAGTTTGCTAATAACTGAAATTCTTCTAACTACTTCAAATCTCTACCTTTGAATAGTTCAAATTATGTCTAATTCCTCTGTTTGCATTTGACTTACCTTTACCCTTTTTCAGGAAGCCTGAAGCCGACAAAATCAAGGCAGTGTTCAAATTTGGATCTAAAAATAGGCTTCGTCAACATATTTGCTACATCCCTAGAGGTATGTACCTTTAGAACTTCAATTCCTCTTTCTTCTATCTGTTCCTTAATGAAATGATATTTTCATATCAATGTGCTTAGTCCTGCAGTGAAATTGTTAATCATTAGATAGATACATGACCCTTTCATTATCCTAGTATATTTTAACGAAGTTTTGAATAATCTAAAAATCTTGTAAGAGTCATTTTATCCAAAGATCTTCTTTGATAGCTTTAGTTGGAGCTATAAATTATGCTTCAGTTGTGGAGAAAGCTACTACTGGTTGTAGAGATGCTTTCTAACTAATTAGATTTCCTCGTAGTAAGAGGATGTATTATAATAGACATAACTATCAAAACACTTTTAATAAATCCTAGCATTTTAATGTAATTGTCCAACCTATGGTACCAACATATAGGGACTGTTTTAAACCATAAAGAGATTTCTTAAGGAGACATGTGAGATTTTCTTTCCTTTTAACAACGAACTCTTGGGGCTAATTCATGTAAATAGTTTCAGTTAACTCTCCATATAGAAAGGCTGTCTTGACATCTACTTGGTATAGTTCAAGGTTATTTAAAACAACATGAATTAGAAGCACCCTGATGAAAGTTTGTTTCACAACAGGAGAGAAAATGTCATTGTAATCTATGCATTCCCTTTGGATGGCGCCTTTAGCAACTAACCTAGCTTTAAATCTAGGTGCTTCCACCCTTCAGTTCCCTCTTTCAGCTTAAGACCCATTTGCAACCTTCAGCAAGAAGCACTAAGTCCTAGGTATATATCATTTTCATTAAGAGATGTCATCTCTCCATTCATTGCTTCCATCCATTCATGACTTTCTGTGCTATTTATTGCTTCTTTATATCTAGTGGGTTATGAGATAGAGAAGTCTTCTGTTATGTTAAGAGCAAAACTCACACAATCTGCAAAAAATCTAGCTGGATGATAAATAACTTTTCTAACCCGATCTCTAGCTAATACATAATCTCTTAGAGAATCTGAACATTCTTAAGTTTCTTCTTTTATGTTCTATTCTTCATCAGTGTCACTCTCTAATCTAGGAGATTGATTGTTAGTGATATTTTCGGTTGTGGGCTCCACCTCGACCTTTATGTCACTAGTTAAAGGCTTAGAATTTGTTGTCTTTTCCTCATGCATATACATCTCATCTTCTTTAAATATCACATCCCTGCTATTAATACATCTTTTTTCTATTGGAATTTGTTGTCTTTTCCTCATGCATATACATCTCATCTGCTTTGAATATCACGTCTCGGCTATTAATACATCTCTTTTCTACTGGATGCCATAATCTAAACCTTTTAACCCCTTCAGTAAACCCCATAAACATGCATTTTTGTGCCATTGGTTTTAGTTTACCTAGATTTTGATGTACAAAACCTATAAAACCAAAATTTTTAAGAGATTTCAAATCAAGAGGATGTTTGCTCCATTTTTCTTCACGAGTTGAGAAGTTTATAGAAGAATGTAGACATTTATTCAAAACTTAAGCAAAATATGAAATAGCTTCTGTCAAAAATTTTTCTGGTTTATCAGTGTTAGATAACTACATCTAACCCGATATAATATTTTTATTAAGCTTTTCTGCAACATCATTTTGTTGTGGTGTATACCTAATAGTTATATGCCTTTTATACCATTTTCTTTGCAGAAATTTTCAAACTCCCCATTACAAAATTCTAAGTCATTATCAGTTCTTAAAACTTTAATTTTCTTATAAGTTTGTTTTTCAACTAAAAGACTTAGAAATATCCTTGTAAAGTCATCAATGACAGTTTAGAAATATCTGGAACCACTTAAAGAATTGATTTGAGTTGGACCGTAAAGATTTGAGTGAATGTAGTTTAGCATATCTTTTGTAGAGTGTTGGCTTGGGTAAAACTATGTCTTGTTGCCTTTCCAAGTGCACAATGCTCACAAAACTCTAGTTTAGTATTTAAAGTCCTTGCTAGAATACCTTGTTTTGAAAGAACATTTGATCATTTTAAGCTGATATGAGCCAACCTTCTATGTCATGGCTCTGACACCAATTGATAAGGATGACAACCCTACCCAAATCTCCACGTTGATATGATATTCTCTACTTTGGGCATACACATTCATGGCTTTGTCTTTGGTTTCACCCAACAGACCTCATATCAATGGAGATAGTTGTTATCACTTATACACCTATGATCTTTCCATTTTCTAACCAATGTGGGATACTTTGTTTGCATCCCAACATCAAGTTCTTGCACTCAATCAGTTTATTTTTAAGATTCATATCGAGCACTTGCACTACCTTACACGTTTTCAAGTATATTAATGGAAGTGTTTGTCAAGGTGTTTTACTTAAGAAGATAAGTTCCTTCCAACTCAAAGACGTTTTCCACTTTCATTGGCATAGTTGTTCGTATTTTCATTGATCCCTAACAAGATTCTGCGTGTTTATAAGATGTCCTTTATATCTTAGAAAACAAACGAAACAATCCATGCTCTCTCGAATGATCGACGAAATTAGAGTACAATGCTCTTGATGTTCTAACTAAGCAGATGGTTTTGTTATATTCTTCACTTTCTAATTTGAAAAGTGATTCTACATCACATGCATTGGTGTAGTGTGATAATAAAGCTGCTATTATGATTGCTACTAATCCGATCTTCCATGAAAGAACAAAACATGTCGAAATGATTACACTTTTATGAAGAAAAAGGTTGACGAAGGGCTGATAAAGTTATTTCTCATCTCATCTAAGAGTCAATTAGCTGATATGTTTACAAAGTCTCTACATATTATTGGCATACAAGATTTCATGATAAAAAATGGGAATTTGAACCTTCACATGTCCATCTTGAGGAGGATGTGTATTAAAGCTTAATTTGTACATAGATATTGTTATATATGTTTATTATATATTGATTGGCTAGATACTCTTAACCATAGTTAGTTTTCCATTAGCTAAGTCTAGTTAGCTACAAAGAGTTAGTTGATTGGTTTGTTCTCTGACATTATTCGGGCTATTAAAAATATATATAATATATGTATTAATGTGAAATATATATAAATTTAAACTAGATTAAATTAGTCACCTACAAAATTTGCAAGGGCATTATTAATAGAGCATATAATCATTAGACACTCTCATATACAAATCATAATATATTTAAAACGTACTATTCTAAAATTGAAGTATCAAAAGATGTCAGACATTCTAATTCCTCAAATCCAACTAAAACTTTTATTAAAGTTTCTAGCTCCATGATTTAAAAAAAAGAAAAAGAAAAAATCTAACTCAATTTATACAGAGAGAGAATAACTTTGTAATTAAACTGTTAAAACCATGATTTTTTTGTACAAATATATATGTTTTCAGATATGATATTATATCAGTTATGTATAATTTATTATATTAATTTCTAATTTATTATATTAATTTCTAGGTAAATAATTATTATGGTTTGAAGTTGTCACCTTTTAATCTAAGATATTCTTGATTACTAAAACATCCATGATGTTTTATATATTAAATTGTAGAGAAAATTGTACAAACTAC
>JBBMEG010019554.1:0-15765 GCA_037832605.1 Cyclanthera cordifolia | reverse complement strand
ATAAATTTATAATGAAAAATTTGTAAATTAATTAATTTTTTAAATGTGTGCATATTTGTTATTAATGAGTATCATAATAATTTTCTCAAGAAGATTTAAAAGAAAATGATCAATTATTAAAAAAATATTCAAATCATTTTTTTTTCTAAACATAAAATATCATTAATTATTAATATAACATTAAAGAAGAAAATTTCAAAAGTAACTTATAGTAACTCAAAAAAAAATGTTAATAGTTTCATTAAAAATAATCATCCATAAAAATATGTATATTAATTTTTTTTTTCTTAATTTTTAAATTTTTTTTCAATTTGTTAATTTTAAAATCTTATTGAGAAAATTATTATGATATTGAAAAGACTATTAATTAACAAATATGCACATTTAAAGAAACTCTTTAGTTTATAAATTTTCATTATAAATTTATAAGAGATTTATGAATTTCTCTAGTTATAGACCTATAGAGACAAAAGAAAGACTATATATTTTTTGGACATTCTTACCCTCTTCACACATGTAAAAATCTTTTAAAGTTAATTTAAAGTGTTAATTACAACACTTTTCAAATTTTAGAAGAAGTGATTGTTCAAATTGAAAATATAAGGATTTTTGCAATTTTCCTAAATTTTATAAAAATATATATTGAGAAAACAAAATAGGTACAATGATATTAAAAAGTTAAGACGAAAAAAAAAAAAAAAAAATAATAATAAATATATATATTTATATATATTTTAGTAAAGGGTGATCGGGGAATCAAACTACAAGCTTCTTAATGGTTAATAGTATTAATATCAATTGAATTATGTTTGTTTTGGCAAAAAATAAATTTTTAATACTAAAAAGAATACAATAGATATATATTAGAAAATGTGGACATACAGAAGTAGCACGTTATGTTATTGATGTGCTGAAGAATTTACACTTTTTCAAAACAGGGGACAAATGGCCACCATATCTACGCTAGTGTGTAAAAGTTAAAAAGAAAAAAAAAAAGAACCTGAGAAAAATATAAATACAAAAATAAATACAAAAGAAAAAAGAAAAGAAATTCCACTTAGACTCTTCATTTGTCGGCCTTTCTCATCTTATTCTTATTTGTTAAAAAAAAAACAAACAAACAAGGCTAAGGGGTGAAGTATTTCTTTTTATCTTTTCTTCAATTTGCTAAGACTTGACAAAAAGAAAAAAAGAAAGTAAATAATGAGGCAAAAACTGTGTTGTTTTGTAGTCACCAAACAAAAGTTTGTTACACTTTAAAGTCTGTATATCTTTTAACTAAAAAAAAAGAGTAAAGGAAACCTAATTAGTTAGGCTAACAAACAAACATGGGATTCGGGTATGGTTTCAAGAACAGGCTTCCATTTCTTGAACTGTTCATCTTCATCTTCCTCCAATTCTGATCTGCAACTCATCACTTCTCCACTTCCACTTTCAATCTTACATATCATTTCATCTGCAGTAATCCCCCCTCTTCCCACCAGCTCCTCCAGCTCCTTCTTCGTCATCACCACTTTTACTCTCACCACACGCCCCGTCTCCACCGTCTCCACTTCCGCAAACCGGACCGCCTTCTTCGGCTTTTCCTGGGTGGGGATGAGATAATAGAGGTGGTCGGAGAGGAGCTTTGCGCTGGGTTGGAGATGGTGGCCGGTGACCGGAACTGCGTCGGAGATGGCGTGATCTTTGGAGAAATCGGAGAGGACTTGGAAGACTCTGGCTGGGGATTTGTATTCCAGGATTTTGCCGTCGGGTTTCATGACTCTTATGGGCTTTTCATCCACGAACAAACAGTTCCCCATTTTGTTTAGAGAGAAAATGATGATAGAATTTTGCTTGTGCTGAGTGAATGGGGTTGGTATTTAAAGATTCTTACTTTACTTTTTGCCCTTATTTCCTTTTAATTTTACATAAATGGCATTCTCTCTTTTCTCACTATAGTTGTTTTTTATTTAATTATTTAACAAGGGTATTATGTTATAAGCATTTTTTTAGGGTAGAAAAAAATTTAAATATAACAAAAAGTGATTATTATAAACTATAATTGAAAATTTTAATTCAATGGAATTAATCAAAAAAATCAATATTTTTAAACTAATTGGTAAGTATCTTGGGTGTGTTAAAGGAAATATATTTCTTGAGATACTCGGTAAGGTCTAGAACCTCTCGAAAGAGAATCGAAGCGACTCCGACCACCCAGGGGTCGCCCATGGAGACCTAGATCCCCTAGGGGTCGGCCAAATGAGGTATTTACCCCTAGGGGGTCGACCAAGCCCATTCCGACCCTCCCGGCCTTAGATGGTCAGCCATAGAGGCCTTGACTCCCGAGGCTTGGCCAAGCCCATTACGGCCTTCCCGAGGGTCAAACAAAGGACGCCTTGATCTAGGGGGTCCACCAATGGAGGCCTTGACCCCTCGAGTGTTGGCCAAAGAAGGTCAAGAGTCGGCTAAAGGAGGTCTTGACCCTTCATGGGGTCAGCTATAGAAGCCTTGATCCTTCGGGGTCGGCCAAAGAACGTCTTGACTCCGAAGGGGTCGGCCAAGATAGGTTAGCACTCCCTGAGGGTCGGCCAAGGCCAATCCAGCCCTCTAGGGGTCCGACCAAAGTATGTTTGACACCCCGATGGTTGACCGTGGAGGTTAGAACTCACCTCCTAGAATCGATCGAGTTTAAAGTAACGAATAGACTTGCTAATAACGGTCAAGAGTTATGCCTAAAAGGCTAGGATCCCACGTTAGGGGTGATCTGTGGAGGTGAGGACCCGTAAGGGTTGACCGAGACCAAAGCCGATCTCCAAGGAGATCAATCGAGTGAGTCAACCCCAAGAGGGTCGGCCATAGAAGTTAGAACTCTTTCGTGAACGAGTCAACCAAGTCCAAGTAACATTTGGGAACGTTTGCTCCTGTTAAGTGTAACGTCCTCGTGTTACACTTAGAAGGCCACGCCCCCAAGGGGCCTCCCATGAAGGTGAGACATGCAAAGGTTGACCGAGTTCAAGTAACTTTCAAGTCAAGACCATTACACCTCTAAAGGTAACGATCGAGAGTTACGTCGGTATTCATTCTCGTCTTAATGGCAGACGTTTGAAACTACTGACCATTAAGCCACCATTAAATGAGCTGTCGGGGTTACAAGTCGGACTGTTATTAGATGTCAGACCATTCTCCATTCAAATCTAAGTTGAAATATGCTAACAATTATTGTAAGTCGTTCGATCTAAATTCCAAAGTACTCTTAATTATTGTAAGTCGTTCTAAGTTCCAAAGTACTCTCAACAATTATGTCGCTTACATCGCACCGGTGTGTTAAAGTTTTTTCGTTTGGCAAGCTTCTCTTTCTTGGTAACAAACAAAAATCTTACCATTGATCAGTTGACCATTTTTGGGTATCAATAGGGTGATTAGATTTATAGGAGAGAATAAGAGAAGAGAGGAGTTGAACTTCTTGTTTAAACAAATTTGTTTTTAGTACACCACAACTTCTCACTAACTCATCTTCAATATTTTCTCAACGGCTCTACACATCTGATAAATCAATATATAAAATTTCATCTTAAATAAGTATCTTCTGCCTCGTCACAAATTCCATAAAATGCTTTTTCACGTCAAAGTCCACCCTCCTCCTTTGGCTAGCAAGTTCTTGCCTAACAATAAGTAATTCATATCCGAAATTACTTCATTTCCTTTTCTTTCGTCACTTCGTCTCCTCTCCACTAATCAATCTCAAGATCCAATCACTTCTTAACTTTTAAATTTCTATGATACTCAAATACTAGTTATATATATATTATATATTGTACTCACCTACTCTCATTTCAAATAGAAAAGTCTTGCCTTATTTACCCCTACTTTATAATTATTCTCAATATGTAATTTTTTTGCGTGCTTATTACAATTTTTTGGTCAAAATCTATACCTAAATTTTATTGGTACATAGATGCTAAGAGTTCACAAGGTAGTGACTGTAATTATTAAGAATAATTCAAAACCCATCATCATGAATTGAGAGCAATAAAAATTATAATGCTATGGTTTAGTGGGCAAGGGTTAGTGAAAAAAGAGAAGTTATTAAAATAATTTTGGGAATTATGTGACATTAGAAATCTAATTGAATTTATTCAATAATTAGCTTTAATTATTAGATAAATTTTAAGTTAAAGAAACAAATAAAAAACATTTCTGCACATTTATATCAATTTTCATTTGGGCCAATTATTACTAAATAAAATATTTCTTTGATCCTTTCAAATTCAATAAAATTGACACTATATCAATCATGACCAAATATATCACTTTATCACAAAAATTTTGTAGTGGGTTTAAGAATGGGTCAACCAAAAGTATAATTAAGCAATATAAAAGACACTTCATTTATTATTAATATTTGTTAGAAGTAATGTTCTGAATCTATAATATTTGTTGTTGAATTATTATTTTTGTTATTGCAACATTAACTATACCATTAATTACTTTAGCCAAAAATTACTGTAAGAAATGACTACCTTAAATGTTTACAAATCATATTACTTGCATAACCTTTGAGAACTGATTCAAATTAGTCGAATCCAATTTTAATAATTAAAAAGAAAAACAATACTCTAACAGAACCAAATTAATTGATTGAAAAGTTTTTTTAGATTTGGAAATTTAAAATAAACAATTTTACAGTAAGTTGAAGCTAATGGATCAAACGGACTATATTCAATAATTTTTATAAGTTTCTCTTAGCTTTGTTGATGTCGAAAAATGGTTAATGGATATCTACAGTAATATTTGTTTAACTGAGGACCAAAAGACCTACAAAAAAGCGAAAATTAGGATATACCGGTGTGGTGTAAACTACATGGCCTCTGATGCCTAAGTCAGTAAGAAATTTTAGGAGGATAATTTAGAACTCAAAATGACGCAAGAATACTTAGCTCGATTAGCCTGGGATCCGTCTCCTCGAATGAAGAATAAAGTGACTCTTATAGCACTCGGTTTCGTAACCGCTGCAACTCACTTATGGGTGGCATAATGACATGCAGTTAGAAACGTCCTTCATTAAGCCGGTTATGAATACCAGCGTAACTCCTGACCGTTACCCTTTGGAGGTGTAACAGTTTTGACTCTGGAGTTACTTGGACTCGATCGACTCTTCAGAGAGTCATGACCTCCACGACCTACCCACTCAAGCTGACCTACTCATTGTAACGGGGGACGCCACGGGGTGCAGCGCCTCCATACGTTACTTGGACTCGGTCGACTCTTCGTAGAAGTCCTGAACTCCATGACCAACCCACTCGTGCTAACCTTCCTGTTGTAACAAGGGACGTCACGGGGTGCAGGGCCTCCACATGTTACTTGGACTCGGTCGACTCTTTGGAGAGTGTGACCTCCATGGATTTCCCCATAAGGGGTGTTCGCCTTATTTTACCGGACCCGAGAAGGGTGAGGCTGCAAAAACTGACCTCTAGGGGTTGAGGCCTTCCTTGGTAGACCCTAGGGGAGTCAGATTTGCTTGGCCGACCCCCGGGGGTCAGCAATAGGCGTGGCTGATCCCCACGGGGTCGACAAGGGCGTGGCCAACCCTCGGGGGGTCGGCAAAGGCATGGCTAACCCCCGAGGGGTCAAGGCCTCCATTTGGCTGACCCTTAGGGGGTCGGCGTTGGCTTAGTTGGCCTCCGAGTGGGTCCCAACCTCTACCAAGTCTTTTGGAATATTTTTGGCTTACAACATTACCCCCACTCTTCATTTCTGAGCCTCCATAATTATCGAATTTTGAAGAGTAGTTTAGCCAATTACTTTTTCTAAAGTTTCGGGATGTCAAAGAGATATCTCTTTGTACTTTATGGAAGTATTTACTTGAAATTTACTTAGGCCATAATCTTTTTTAAGAATATATTTTCCTAAATAATATCCAAAAAAGAACACTTTTTAAGGTTATGGAAAATGTCTATTCTAAGAACAATAATATTAACAAGGTCATATTCTTGTTTCCGAGAATTTCTTTTCCAAAATAATATTTATATTCAAAGAAAAAATCACCTTCTCTTTTTAGGAAAATATTGATCCTTAGAGCTTTTCCGTAACATAACTTTTCCATAAAAACACCCTTCCAAAACTGCCTCTCATTGGGCTAGAGTTTTGCATTTTTTTAAAGTGTAGGAAGAGACTTGCTTTGCATTTTGGATTTTTGGAAAGCATCCTCCATGCCTCGTCTTTTTGGTACGTACCTTCCCTTTTCGGACTTTATGCTAGAGACAAGCCGTATTTTTGAAAATTCCACCCTTAGGCGTTTTTTCGATTTTTTGCCTTTCATGCATGTATGTCCGAATTTTTAGATTCTTTAGGCTCTTTTTTCAAAGACTTGCCCGTTAGAGTACTTTTCTGAATTTTATGCTACTTAGGCACTTTTCATAAAAGTCTTGCCCGTTTAACCGTTTTTCGACATTCTTAGGCTACTTAGGTACTTTTATCAAAGTCTTGCCCGTTTACCCTTTTTCGAAATTTGTAGGCTACTTAGGCACTTTTTTTAAAAGTCTTGCCTGTTTAGCCGCTTTTCGAATTTCAAAGGTTACTTAGGATCTCTTTGTCAGTGACTTGCCTTTTTTTCTAACTTCGTTATTTGCAGATTACTCTTACTTTGGTTGTCATGGACCCTTCATCTGATTACAAGACCGAATTCTTCAACCTTCGGGCTACCTCCTCTCTAAAGAAAACTCGGTGGAAAGCCCTAACACTAGGAACGGGATCTCAGATGGTGGTGTCCGTTTTAACTCAAAAGGACTTAGATCACCTTAGGACCCAGTTTCTTAGTCCTGCCGAGATCACCCTTCGACTTTCGCTGGTTACGGAGACGTACGCCCATCCTCTTCTAGGTGAGGTGGCCCTTTACACCACCATGTTCAACAAAGGAGTTTGACTTCCCCTTATACCTTCTCTTTAAGAGTTCGTAGGTATGGCCGGGTTGGCTCCAGCGCAGCTGGCTCCCAATGCATGGAACGTCTTCTTCGGCGTTCACAACCTTTGGGTATACATTGGCTTCGAAGGTTCCTTCAGCCTCAGAGACCTTCTTTCACTTTACCGCTTATGCCAGCATCCATACATTACGGTGGGTTGCTACCCTACTCCTAGAACCAAACTTTCTCCTTTGCTTCCGTACCCCAATTTTCAGAAGATGTGGAAAGAACGTTGGTTCTTCGCTGGAGGACCTTGGGCAGTGCCAGGCGTCGAAGCTTCACTAGCAATCTCCACTGCCTTTGGAATATATGATATACTTTCTTTGCCTTGGCTCATCTATCTTTTGGCACCATACTTACATTTTTGTGTTGTTTCTAGTGCACAGGAAGCTAAGTCCCCGTTCTTGGGTAATAAAGTTTTACGAGGTCGTTACGACCTACCCCGAGAAGGATACTCACAGCGCGCAATATCTGACCATGGACTCGTTGGCGCTTTACAACCTCCTTCCAGATTCAGCCGTGCCAGCTGACTCTGATTCACACTCGGTCCCAGATGAGGGATCCGCTCTAAGTATGTAGTTTACTTTTTTTCTCAAACTTAGCATGCTTTGAATACTGAAAACGTAAGTTAACGCCTTTTACCATGTTCAGCCGCCATGGACTTCGAGCATTCGGTGAGGTGCGTCTTTGATGCAGTGATGCGCCAAACGTCTCACCCCTTTTCTAAGCCTTCTACCGACGACACAGTGGACCTTACTTTGGAGGGTTGCTTGCTTCCACCTGGTGACGAAGGAAATCCTCCTTTTCCTGAAGTCCCAAAGGACTTGATCTTGGATCAGACCCGAAGTTTGACGAACCCAGCCTCGAATTTGATCATGTCCCTTCTCCGGCTTGGACGAGAGTTGGCTTCTGCAAAGGGGAAGTTGATGTCTTAGCCGACTCTCCGACTTCCGGTGAAGCGGCTCAAAGTTTTGCTGTCAGCGCGCGCCAAAAGGACATGTCCATTATTGCTCGCCTTCGACGAGAGTTGGCTTCTGCAAAGGGGAAGTTGAAGAACGCTGCCTACCTGGCTAACCTTGTGAAGGACTCTCCTACCTTTATAATTTTGGAGAACAACGCTGGTGAGGCTGCCATCGGCTGGGCACTAAACGAAATTCATGAGGGAGTTCCATCCTCTTTTTTGGTCTATTTGTTCAAGCACTTTGAAAAAAGTCGCCAACCCTTCCTTGCCAACCTTCGAGTCCAAACTTCTAAGTGATCCAGCCAAAGCCGCTTGCTACGACTCCCGCATCTTCCAAGGCGAGCCTGAAAGAAGTCATGCTCTTCCAGCTAAGACAGCTCTTGCCCTAGTTGGACTCAACAGACCAACTTCCAGTAGGAGTAGCTCCGAGGGGCCTTGATGACTTTTTTCGTTTCCTTCTTTTCTTCCACCATTCGCTTTCCCGACTCCTTGTAGTCAGCCTCGCGGCGCCTGACTAACTTTTCACGCTCCGGAATGGAGCGCCTTGCTTCTGTGCTTCCTAGGGAGTTGGCCAGCTCCCTTACACTCATGTACTTTTGCGCTCTGGTCAGCAGCTCGTCATAAGTGAGTGGAGCCTTTTTCCCCAGCGACAATAGGAACCTTTCATCCCTGAGTCCGACCACGACTGTTGCAAGAGTGGTGCTATCGGAGTACCCTTTGACTTGTAGCGCCTCGTTGTTGAAGTGGGTAATGTACTCTCGAAGGGTCTCATGACTCTTTTGCCTCACGATCAGTTGATGGATGACTGGTTTTTTCTGATCTCGCCCTCCTAGGAATTGGGTGATGAAGGCTCTGGCTAGCGCTTTGAATGAGGCGATGGACTTGCGCTTGAGTTGCCTGAACCATCTTCGAGCTGGTCCCGTGAGCATAAGTGAAAACGCTTGACATTTGATAGCATCTCGTACTCCATGAAGTTGCATACATGCTTGAAAAGAATCCAAGTGTTCTACATGATCCGTAGATCTATCCATGCGTCCTAGAAGACTCCCATGTTTGGGATCTGATCCTTAGGTGAACCAAATGCTCTTTCCTCCGATCATTATCGCCCAGTCGAAGTCATTCGACCGGTTTTCGGTGTAGGGAATGAACCTTTTTCGGTGCCTCCATGGATGAGGCTTTCCCTTTGGTAGGGTCCCAAACCAACGGAGCTGACTTCTCTACCGCAACCTTTTTCTTGGTTGGCTGTCGCCGCACCGCCTCCTACGGCGCCTACTGGTTCCCAGCATTAGTTGTCTGAGCCAGAGGAGGTTACCGAACCAACTCCACTAGGCGGCTGAAACTCTCTGCCCTTCCTTGCACTTGTTCCTCCAAAGCTATGAACTTTGGGCCACACGTTCGAGTTATTGCCTTGTTATCGCACCCTCAGGATCCGAGTGGTTTTCGACAAGAAACACGTCATGTCCTCTGGAGGCAATTCTTCTCGCAGCGTGCTAGACGTCTGATTCTCCTTAGACACCGTGGTTGTGGTCGTTCTTAATGTTCGACATTTTTTGCAAAAAAAGTGTTTGGAATTTAGATTGTTTTAGGTAGAACATTATCTCGTCTCCACAGACGGCGCCAACTGTTGATACCGAAAAATGGCCAACGGATATCCACAGTAATATTTGTTTAACTCAGGATGAAAACGCCTGCCAAAAAACAAAAATTAGGATACATCGATGTGGTGTGAGCCACAGAGCCTCCGATGCCTAAGTTAGTAAGGAATTTTAGGAGGATAATTTAGAACTCAGAATCGCGCAAGAATACTTAGCTCGATTAGCCTAGGATCCGTCCCCTCGAATGGAGAATGAAGTGACTCTTATAGCAGTCGATTTCGTAACCGCTGCAGCTCACTTATGGGTGGCATAATGGCCGGCCGTTAGAAACGTCCGTCATTAAGCCGGGTATAAATACCAGCCTAACTCCTGACCGTTACCTTTTAGAGGTCTAACGGTCTTGACTCTAGAGTTACTTAGACTCAATTGAATCTTTGGAGAGTCCTGTCCTCCACGACCAACCCACGCGGGCTGACCTAGTCATTGTAACAGGGGATGCCACAGGGTGTAGTGCTTTCATACGTTACTTAGACTCGGTCGACTCTTGGAGAGTCCTGACCTCCACGACCAACCCATTCGGGCTAACCTACTCGTTTTAATGGGGTCGTCATGGGGTGTAGTGCCTCCATACGTTACTTGGACTCAGCCAACTCTTTGGAGAGTCCTGACCTCCACGGCTTCCCCCTAAGTGGTGTTCGCCTTATTTTGCCAGACCCGAGAAGGGTGAGGCTGTTAGGGATGACTCTCGGGGGTCGAGGCCTTCTTTGGTCGACCCACAGGGGGCCAGTAATTGGCGTGGCCAACCCCGGGGGGTCAAGGCCTCCATTTGGCCGACCCCGGGGGTTCGGCCTTGGCTTGGTTGGCCTCTAGGTGGGCCTCAACCTCTTCCGATTCTTTTGGGATATTTTTGGCTTACAACAAGTTTCAATCATAATTATTTCAATTATCATATCAACACAAATTTGTTTCCATAAACTAATATGTCATTGATCGTATCTCATAATCAACAATAATGATTGGTAACTACATTAAACGAGCTAAGGATAAAAGAGAGAGGAAAAATAAAAAATAACATAGGTCTCGGGTTTAAGGGGGGGGACAAGAAAAACGTGGATTTGGTGACGGGCTAATTAGTGTTGGGGGCCCGTCACCAAAGAGAATAGGTGACGGGCAAAAAATCGTCACCAAAACCTTTGGTGTCGCGTGTCAAGAAAAAAATATCACTAAATACTTTAGTGTCGCGCATGACGCAGTGTGACAGTTTCTGCTCGTCACCAAATGTCTTAAATGTCACTAGTATTGATGACTATTATGTGCTCGACATCTTTTTTGAAAGATGTCAACATATACCCGTCATCTATTCTCATATTATCCTTTCAAATATTTGATCATTTTATCCTTAGAGACACTTTGATAAATTTGATAGTTGGGGGGAGTTCTACTACTTCAAAAACCTGAAAAGTTGTCATCGATGTCCCTTTGCTTAAGATTTCGTGTCGCGCCACCAAGTCAACTAGTGCCACGTTCCTGATCTTCCTTTATCGCAATTACGTCAATGAACTGTCTAGGAATCCCCATGAGCACCATTCCCTGTTCCACACCTAGTTTGAAGCCACCATATCAACATATTCACCACCTCACCCAACACGTTATAACTACGTGTTTGATCGTTATTATTAGTCTCTTCGTCCCATTTTGTAGCTGTTGATCGAGCTATTTTTTTAGCGCCAGCCTGCACAAGTCTAGCTATCCTTGTTTACGAGGCCCATTTCGCTCTAGCTCACTACAATCACCTCGATCTGATTACCAATTTTCCAACTTTATCCATCTTTGGTAACTTCTCCGTCCTGAATCTGTTTGTGGAGTCTATTAGGTATTTTGGTGCTTAATTTTATATGTTTTGTCAGGTTTTCTCGCGTTGAGGTTTTAGACCATTTTGTGGGACATTATTTGGGTTGTTCTTTATTAATTTTCAAGTAATGACTTTTTAACTAAGTTGTGTGGACCCTATACGCTATCATTTTCTAAATATACATATTTATATAAGGAATTGTCTATGTTGTATGCTTTGATTATGAGATCTTAGCATCTGAGGCTTTAGGTTGTTTAGATGTCTTGGTTGTAATGTGAATAATGTATGCATGTTTTATGTTCTGAGATGACTTTTTTTTATGTGTTTAAATAATAGCATGTGATGATATGTTAGAACTAAGCATGTTGTATTCTTGAGGTTGTAGATGATGTAACGGTTTATGAAGTCCTCATTCATTCCCCTTCCAATAGTTAGAGATGCGATGTAACATGTCACTCTTCACAATGCCTAGTTTGTGGCCAGTGGAATGTGGGACTCTGATCATTGTGTAAGCCTGCTATGAGAGAGTTCTTAGCTTCAGGTGATAAGTGTGTAGAGGCTAATATAGCTACTGGCAAGGGCCAACACCAGCTATGTCAAATGTGCACCTTTCTTGAGTTAATTTAGGCATGTGGACCTGGACTAGGGAAATATGTGCAGGTCTATGCGCTAATTGGTTTGGAGTAACATGTAGTGTATGCGTACACGTGCTGAGTGTCAAGGAAATGGTTCTCTCAAACTAATGACGTGAGTACACCATTTCTCGTCGTTGTTTAGAGTCGAATTAGCCTGGATGATCCAAGAAAGATAGATTAGATCCAATGTGTTCCCTGATAGTTGGGTGAGTGCACAAAGGGGCCTCACAAGTAAAACATGTGCAGGCTAAAGGCCGGTGCTTCATGTTTCTAGTTCATGTAACATGTTTCATGACTCAGTTAGTTGTTTTAACGATGAGTTTGGTTGTTTAATGTATTTACTTTTATGTGTGAATGGACTACTGTGCATATTGTACGCCGGTTGGGAGTTATAACTGAGTGTATTTTGTACTTACTTTTACTGTGATTTTTCACCAGGTAAGCACGAGATGTACCAGGATGGCTAACTGAGAGGAATTGGTAGGATCTTAAGGAAATCGATGTATAGTCCTCCGTGTTTATTTTAGGTATATTTTATTTTAGCATGTTGTTCAAAGTTTACTAGTGAATATTTATTTTAGTTCATTTATTTTAAGTGTTTGCAAACTCATGCTAGAGGCTTAACTGTTTGAGATTATTATCGTTGAATTTCTACTTATTTGATTATTTAAATGAATTGCATTTTCAATTATAACCGTCTTAAAATCATGCATTTTGATAAGGATTCTAGTTTAGTATTGTTTAGAGAGCCAGATCCTTACAAGAATGTTGTTGAGATATCAATACATTACACTATAAAGGAACATGCCTTGTTATATAGTTGTTTACACGAGATTTCACTGCAAAATAGGAGAGCGAGACACGTGTATATGAACTTGAATTTGATTGATATGGGTATATGGTTACAATCTCTAATTTGTTCCTCTGATTCTTTCTCTCTCATATACAAATACTTCGAGGGCTTCGCAACTTATTCTCGAATGTAGAATTGTCTCAAGGGCTTTGCAGCTTGTTCTTGAGGTTGAATTTGTTGGTGTTTGATCGACCTTGGCTTGTTGATCTTTTTTATGGCTGGTGGCTTGTTGATCTTTGGATCGGTCGTTAGCTTGCTGATCTTTGGATCGATCGTTGACTTGCTGATCTTTGGATCGATCGTTGACTTGTTGATCTTTGAATCAGTCGTTGATTTTTTGATCTTTGGATTGGTCATTGACTTGTTGATCTTTGGATCGGTCGTTGACTTGTTGATCTTTGGATCGGTCTTTGACTTGTTGATCGATGGATCACGTGGGATCGATCATTGACTTGTTGATCTTCTTTGATGATCTGCTTGTGATGAATACGATGCATGTTCTTCGTGTTGAGCGATTTGCTTATGAAATCGCTTCACCTTCTATGTGTCTTTTGATCCTTAGAAATTTGTAGAGTCTTCTGTCATGATAAATTCTCTCTATAGTTTCAAATCTCTAGATCTTTAAAATAAATGAGAGTCTCTCTACTTATAGAGCTTTTATGGACTCTTGGCTTGGGCCTTGATGAGCTTTTGCGCTTGAGCCGTGGGCTTTGCCCATTAAACTTGTTTACATGGACATAGGTCTTCGTATGAACTTGAGCCACGAATTAAACTTGGGTCTTATTTAGTTTTAACCCAATTTCAAAATAAAACAAACTTTTGATCCAATTTAATTTTGAGAAATATTGTCTCAAAAGTTAATTTAATTTTGTCATTAAATTTGAGATGATGATGTGGCAATTTATGATTGACCAAAATTTCTCAATCAACAATAGTGATATAATCCATTGTGTCCTGCAATGTTTTTTTATCAAACATCTTAGTATTATTATTATTTTTTAGTGTCTAATAGATGGTTTCTTTTTTTGTTTTTTGTTTTCGTTCAAATTGTGAGACACATTAAACTACAATTAAGTCCTAAAAATGAAAAATTCAAATAAAGAAAAAAAAAATAGAGGCAGTTAAGACGGGGTGGTTCTAGTAGTTCTTATTGCTATTGTCGGAACACATTGACTAGGAACGGGGGGCTGAGACTGCTTCTACGCCTTTACTCGTATCAGGTACGGAGACCAAGATCCCAAGGAGGAGAGAGCTTGTTGGAATTGGAACACATGCATATGAATTCCGGAACATCTATCTGTTCTTGGAACACGAGCAAATGGTGTTGGTCCAACTACTTTTTCTGGGTACGGCCACATTGGTTGGCGGCATAGTCTTCCGTAAGCGTCACAGATTCTAACAACAATGAATTTAATATGTGTAATCGAGCTATACATGATAAAGTGATCGTGTGAAGTTTTGTTCACTCAATCACTTCATTCACATTCATCATTATAACACTTAAATATTTAACTGTACACTTAATTCGCTAGACAATGTTTATATTTAAAGTTTTATCAGACTGTAATTGTTAAATTATAATCTATAAAAGTATAGACTAAAACTCTAAATTCTAACTTTCTTTCACCATGGTGACTAAATTAATAATTTTTGAAACCAAAACAACTAAATTTTAACTTTCGGTAAATAATAAAGATCAAATTTATAATATTATATATTTGCGCTTAATTCACGTTTTAGGAACAAAAATATGATTATATATACTTTTTTTTATTATATTATAAAAAGTAAATTACAACTTTTTTAAATTATATGATTTTTTTTTTTTTTTTTTTGGCTATAAGAGTTCAATTATGTCTTTGACATCATTAAACGATACAGTAATTTTTTTTTTAAATCATAGGAACCAAACACACATGTAGAAAGAAGGAAATTAGCTCTTTTCCATCAAATACATGTTCATGTAAGAAAATTTTAGAAACTTCAAAATATTTTTATTTTATTTTACTTCATTTTTTGGATTAGAGAAAATATAAACTCATTGCTATTCCATTCCCATTTTCATTTTTCTTCCCTCTTTTAGGCAGTGCATTGGTCATGAACTGCAAGAAATATTCTTTAAGTTGGAGCAATCCCATTTTTCTTCAATAGTTAGGTTTTTCTTTTTTTGTCTCAAATGAAATAAGAGAGAGAGAGAGAGATAGCGACTAACACTATAGCATTATAATCTTATTTTTCATATCTTTATTTTAAATATCATTTTCATTTAAAAAGGTACTCTAATGTAATGTTGAGCCATGGAATAAAACCACATTGATATATATTTAAATTAAATTATTAGAATGTTTTTTTAGTACAAATTGAGGGAGAGGATTACAAATACTGATTTCCAAGATCGAACTCCTGATCGTAGAGTTGAACTGGATTATCACCAAACAATGAAATAAACGCGCTACTGATCCTTACCGTGAATATAAATGTTTTTTGGTTCGGAATTTGCATGTATGAAAATATAATCGATTGATCTTATAATCTTAGACTTCAATTATAGAAAATTTCAATAATAAAAAACAGAATCAATCTTAGAATTAAATTAGATTAGGATCATGTTAGTAAAGAGCAACCATCAAATATGTTAGATCGAAGGTTTATGTTGTTATTTGTTGTTAACTAGTTGAGTTAGGTTTAAACTCTATATTTAGTTAATTGTATTATTGTAATGCCTCGAGCTAAAGAGTATCATGAATGCATTGTAGCATATACAAATAGAAAGCATCAAAGATGTAGGGAAAGCAAAGAACCCCGACCCTCTATCACTCATTTTTCACCACGAGAAAGATAATAGGGAAAGTGTTGAAATAATTTTTATTATTTATTAATTCTGATTTTTTTAATATTAGTATTTTATTTAATAGGTGAGATCGTGTG
>JBBMEG010019522.1:0-27103 GCA_037832605.1 Cyclanthera cordifolia | reverse complement strand
ATTCTTGCATCACGATGTCGGGAGGTATATTTCAATCTCATTAAGATTCAAATACAACTAGTGATAATCATGTTATTAAAGATCTTAGGTTCATGTTATGTATAAAATATCTAACAAAAATAATATAAAAGGTTCTTAGGGGAATAGAGTTTAACAAACATATCAATGTGTTTGGGCCACATTTAATAAAGGGGGAGAATGAGACCAATAATGATTCACTGTGTTTGGGCCACCGAGAATCATTGCCCCATAATCAAGTTTCCTCAAAATCACATTTTTATTCTCCTCCAAACTACTTTCTATTCTTCCCATAACAGCTTTTTATTCTGTCCATAACTATTTTTCACTCATATCATATATATTATTTTCTTTTTCCATTTTCATTCTCTTTTCCCAAACACAATTAATCATTCTCTCCATAATCATTCTCCTAACCACAAACCAAATTAATCGTTTTCTTTTTCATTCTCTTCCAATTTGCATTCCTCTCATAATCATTCTCTTATTTCCTTTGCCCCAAACAAATCCTTATTCTGTTACTAGCTTACCACAAAACAGAGATATATGTTCCTAAACAAAGAAAATATAGCTCTATTGTCAACTAAAATATTGTTTATTTCCGTTACATATTAAGAAATATTATCGAGAATATAAATAAAAGGAGGGATAAGTGTTATCTTACGACTTGATTTATACATTTTAATAGTAATATGGTAGCTGGAAGAGGGGTAAGAAAGAGAAAAGGGAAACTTTTTACTTGCGGTGAAACGTTGGAAAGTCGTCGGGTAGAAAAGTGGGGTTATATGTTGTCTCGCAGGGCCGCTTTTTTTTTTTTTTTTTTTTTTTTTTTTTTTTTTTTTTTTTTTATATATATATACTATAAATAGAAATAAATGAGCTATTTGGATGTGGTATTTAGAAGAAAAAAAAAAAAAAATTAGTTTGAGGATTTAAATGACCAATTATTTTGAGTGATCAGGAATAATGATTGCAGTAATAGCTCGTTTGGATGTAGATTTATGAAGAGCAGTTGCAGTCAATAGCTAAATTTTTGTGAAGAAGTTACAATAATAGCTTATTTGGATGTAAATTTTAGTAGATGACGGTCAATAGCTTGTTTTAATGTGGATTTTGATGAATGAGTTGTAATATGTACTTTTTAAATTTTTATTTATGAGTAATTTTATATTAAAATTTGTGTTTCATTTGTACATATCTATCATTTTCATTAATATTTGTCACTTTTTCTGTTCTAATTGTTTTGTTTTTGAAGTTTTTTTTTATAAAAAATATATCAAATTTATTTAAATAATGTTAATATTTTATAATTTGCAAATGTATTCAATTGTTTAATATTTATCACTCTAATAATTATTATCAATTTATCGTGTTGTTCGTAGGCTATACTATTATTAGTTAAAACATCACATTTCTTACTGCTTTTTCAAAATTGACATTCAAAGACGTGTTAAAATCTAATCAAAATTATATGATACAACTATGGTTGAAATACAATTTTGATCAATACACTTTTGAGTTTTGTTCCATCTTGAAATCTAAACGTTTAAAATGTCAAATTTTATTCTCTATCATTTCAAATTTGTTTCATTTGAGTCGATGAACTTTCAAATATTCTATCTTAATCTATAAACTAAAAAAAAAAAAATCAAAACTAGCCCTTATATAATTTTTTTAAAATATTTTTTCTAAACAAAATTTAACTATCTTTTTCTATAAATTTTAGAAATATGTTTACATTTTATACTTACTTGTATTAAAATTTTTAAGATTATTGAATCTAACTCCATTAATATAAATTTCAAATTTATCATAATTACTAATTTTTAAACTTTTTTATTTTATATAATAACTTAATAAAATACTAAGTGCAAAGTTCATAACGATTTTTGTTAGTTCAATAATGTGGCGAAGGATGAAACCTATAACCTTCTTGATTCATGGATAATGTCGTAAAATTTATAAAAACTCAAACCACTAATCGAGTGAATGCTAATGTATCACTAGTGCCAGCTGGACTACGCTCACTTTGGAGTAATAATCCATGAATTGGACTACAATGAATTGTTATCCTAATCATATTAAAATGTATGCAGTAACTCCAAAAAAAAAGAAAAACCTTTGATAACATTAAAAATATATTTAAAATTTACTCTTAAAAATATATTCAAATGCAAATATTTGATGAAATATAAAAATATGGATTATTATTTATAACAAATCATATAAAAATATGTTGCATATTATTCTTACAAATATTTATACAAAACAATATATGTGTAAACTTTTTTTAAAATATTTTTTATATAATTAGATTACTTTTTTTTTTTACAAATATATGATATAAAAAAAATGAAGGAAAACGAAAAAGAAAAAAAATGTATTCAATTAAAAAAAAAAATGAATTAAAATATACTTAAAAAGATGAAGCCCACAAAAGTATAAAGAGCGGTAGCTCAACGGCATTAGTGAACACCGAAGACCTATGAGGTCTCGTGTTCGAATCCCCCACCCCCAATTGTTGTAATCTCAAAAAAAAACCCACAAAAGTATAAAGAAAAAAAAATAAAAAATGAAAAAATAATTCAAAGAAAAAAAAAAGAAAGAAAGAAATGAAATACAAAATTAATTGATATTTAAAATATATATTTAGTATTTTTTTTTCTCTAGTAAAATTGCCTCACTTAGGTTAGTATTTAGGTGCTCATGGATGTAGGACATACGTATTGAACCACATAAATCTTGTGTTCATTTTTCTCTTGTTTTTACTATTTTTCCAGATTTATCTTTCTGATTTTTCAATTAAAAAGCATAAAAACCAGATTTACAATTGATTGTTCATAGTTTTCGTTTAATATCTTGAATGCAAAATCGACATATGCTTAGAGCAGGTCGGGATTAATATTGTAACAAGAAGAAAGTGACAAAAAGAGGAAGGAATCGGAGAAGAATTCTCTAGGATGTTGCGAAGCTTGCGCGAGAACTCGAAGAGGAATCGATTATAGATGAAATGGCGAGGGAAGAGTGTATACTAAAGATGAAAGAGAAGAAACTTACATCTAGAGTGACTCCTAATAAAATGCCAGTAAGATAAAGGAAGACAGAGTTTAGAGAGGTCTTCACAAGGCCCAGAAAAATAGAAGGGGAAAATAGAAGGGGGAGACGTTGAAGGCAGTGGAGAAGTTGGTCTTTGCACTGCTAAAGCATAAGAGATTCTAGAAGGAGCAAGAATTGCTAGAGGAAAGATTGTTGGGTTTTTTAAAAAAAAGGCAATCTGAAGAAAAAAGTGGGATGCATTCGTACGTTCCAACATCGCGGCTCGTACCATATAGGTGCGAAAGTTCTACAACAACTTGAACGATGAAAGGAAGTTCAAAAGTAGGGTGAATGACATAATAATCGACTAGAGTGCCAACACCTGGAATAAAGCATTAAGGTTCGAGGATCAGCCGAGTGCGGAGTATAATGTAATGATCGCATCGCCATCTAATGAAGAAATTGAGAGCTATATCGAAAGGATTAGAGTACGAGGTGTAATATGAAATGCAACTTCAGACACAAAGAGGTTGCAATCTGCCATCCTGAATGCAGAAGAGCATTACTGGCTTAACTTCGTTAGACCTGTCTTATGCCAACAACTAACGACACCATGATTTTAACTAGGACAAAAGCGTTGTTGTTCATTATGATTTTCTCCAACAAGAGCATTAATGTCGATCGTGTTGTGGAAACGAAGATCAAGTGGTGCATTGGCAAGCAGTAAGGAAAAAATTTTCTTCCCACACTCAATCACGCTGTTGTGCATCAGTCAAAAAGTGTCGACAGATAAGATGTTGCCGCCAAGCCAAGTGCATCAGATGTCAAAGCCTAGAGATAAAGTAAGTCACAACCACCAAGATACTAGTGCTAATCTCGAAGCGGAAGAAATCCTTCGCCAATTGAAAGAGCAAATAAGCCAAACATAACATTTCTTCCCTCAAGCATGCATTTATTGAGCCTATGTACAAAAGAGGGATGCACACTTGAGTAAGACAATAGAAGCGAATGATCCTCGCATCCGGTTCTCGCATTTTTCAATCAAAGTCTGTTTGGATTGGGAACCTTCTTCTCTACATCCAGAAGAGGCATCCTCCAGCTCCAATCAGCTTATATAAGGAAGTCTCATTCCTTAATTTCTTTTCCCTTTTGTTCTTCTGTTTAACTATTTTAATTAAAATCTGGTGTAGAAAATTTATTTTTATTTTCTTATTTTCTGATCTAAGTTGTTGTTAGCTTTTATTATAAATAAAAAGTTTTTATCTTTTGACTCAACCTTGTATTTTTGTTTTAAATGTTCATACAACTCAATCTTAACTTTATCATGAGGCTTTAGGTAAATAATGTTGATAGAATGAATTCTCCATTGTTAATACATTAATTTCTAACAAGATTGAGAACATAGGTTAACTTCTATGATTAAATTTAAAGGCGTGAAGCATTGCAATCAAAACTTCGAAAAGCTTAAGTTTTGGGGAACTAAGCGCCACCTTCATTGAGGACAATAAATATTTTAAGTTTGGGAGTGAGGGTAAGCATGTTGAGCCGGTGGAAATTATTGGATAAATCAAAATAAAGGTTAGAACATCTATCCTGTTTAGTTGAAAAAATAAATAAAATGTAGAATGCGAAAAACATTATATAAGAACAATATGGCTAGTATCCTTAAGTGTTTGAAAGTATTTTGTTGTTTAACGAAAGCTGTAGCTTTTGAGTATTCTTTTTACCTAGGTGTGCTACTTTATGCTCAAGTGTGCTAGTTTAAGAACTATGGAATACAAGCATCGTAAACATGAGTAGAATCTAAGTAGGAATGTTTATAGTAAAAGTGGAAATCCTCGAGGATTTGAAACACTGAAAAAAGAAAAAAAGAGGAAAACATTATTGTTTTTGCTGAACGTAGGATGTCTAGGGAAAACTTGGGTTAATCAAGGGATTGAATTATGTGCTTCAGAGCAGTAGGCATTACTTATTAAGAGTGCTCAAAGTTGCCAAGATGGGAAGGAAGGCATTAGCAAAGGGAAGTACCTTAGCAAACTCAAAATTCCAAAACCGAGGGGTGCAAGTTCTCGTTTTGTTGGAACGGAAATTTTAAAATAGGATGCAAAGTTGAGTATTTTGCTATAGTACTTTTCATTTACAACATCTACATGAATGTAAACTCGCTTCCCATGTAGTTTTAAATGTCAGAATTGTTCAGGACGAGCAATTATTCAAGTTTAGGACTTTGATAACTCTAAGTAAGAGAGTTAATTAAGCTTTTGTCTTGATGAAATTCTAACTAGTTATGTAGGGAATTAAAGACTTTTAAGAGTTAGAATAACATTAAGAAAGAAAGTTTCTTATAATGCAATGCTGATAACATTTGAGTTGGATTAAGAAGAGTTAGTAAAATGAAAGATTTCAAAGCTAATAATTCGAATGTTTAAGCTTTCATAGAATGATCTCAAGTCTTGCTGAGTTATTGTTAAATGTATAAGGAATATGAGTGCACTGTGATTTGCTACCAGATTATGATGCGATACAAACAACAATCACGAGATCCAAAAATTCAGTAGATCGAATCTGAACAAAAGCGAGAATCTAGTAATCCGCCACTGAAGATGTCACCAGCTTGTATCTTTCAGTTTTTGATCAGAATCGACCCCCACCTTTTGATAACTCTTCATAAGAGAGTTAAACTAATTATTTTCTTAATGAAATTCTAAGTAATTATGCATGGAACTTTAACCTTTTAGACTTAGATTAACATTAAGTAAGGAAGTTCTATTCAAAAGAGGTGCAACAACATTGGAGAAGGATTAAACCAAATAATTAGTAAAATACAAGAATGTTAGGCTAAATGATTCAAATGTTAAGCTTTTAAGAAAGTGATCGCTTTATTCACTGAGCTATTGTTATTATGTAGGAAATTAGAGTGCGAATAATATCACAATAATACATCAAGCTTTGCGGGTCATAAACTATTTACATGACCTAACCAGAGCTTTGTGGCACAACCTAGTTCCCTAGCGAGTCTTTCTCTCCTAATCATCAATGACCCTAGCACTAAATTCGTTTTTTACGGGATAGTCCAAAAGACGGGCTCTAGATGTGACAGAAATGGTATACTTACATCACTATCCCAGGAAAGCTATCCTTTTGGTGCTCAATGTGTGTAAGCGTGCACACCGCATGCTGCTGCAAAACCCAAAAAGCGTAGACTTGCACTGACTATCTAAGTTCAGGTTCTGATAAGCTTCAATGTTGCTTGGTTTTACAAAGCTAGAGGTTCTTCTAGGATCCTTGTAAAATCTCACAAATATGAAAAACTCAACACTCGATCCCAATCAAGAGTTAAGTAAGAATGGTGGAAACTCTTATATCACATTTAGAACTTATAATTAGTTTGATCAAGACTAATCCAATGAATTGATTTGACATTCAAACCTAAAACAAGATTCGGAAAATAAGGCAACACCAAATAGGTTCAACAAAACTCAAGTTTTGATATCAATATCCTTTAAAATAAAGTATTAAAAGCCATTTTTAAGGCCAAAATTTTGGGCTTGATTTTGAATACAAAAGGTCTCAAAAAGCTCTTAAATGCACTCTATGGAAAATAAGACCTAGGAAGCCAAAAGTCAACATCAATTGAGAGGCTTAAATGCTAGACAAAAAAGTAGATTGACTTTAAATACACCTAACAATCTCATCTAAATGGTCCTTAGCAATTATGGACATGTTTGACAAAATGTAAACTTAAAAAGTACTAAAATAAGAAATCTAGAAAAACTATTATTTAAAATTCTGCATTGTAATTAAAAATTTCTAGAATCTTCTTTTTCTTGCTTCTTGTACTTGCTCTTTCATGTGAATTCAATAAAATGGTGGATGGATTCGTTTCATCCCCCTTTCTTTAAAATGATTTGCCCTCAAATCAACATTTTCAATTCCTGGTTTGAACACCTTATGCTTACTGCCATGCATGAACTTAAAATCAAATTTGAAGTGTTTTCTCATAATGAATGAGTTGACATTGTATATGTTCTCGTTGCTAACTTTAGGAATATTTAGTTCAGGATGTCGTATAAGTTTCTTCGTCTCTTGTAAGAACTCAAAAGAAACACTAGAGAAATATAGTTTGAGCTGACCCGTTAGGTAACAATTTCCTTGATATAAAAGATTAAAAATATTTTGCTTTGTAAACAAAATAGATTTAAATCTCATTTGATCTTTCACACAAACTCACATCAGTGGCTTTTCTCTCATTTTTCTTTAAAGACCATAAACTATTCTCATGCATTTCTCCCTCACATAGTCTTACAAGATTATTTTTTCAATAAAATTACATGCTTTTGTCTTTGCCTTTGGTGTCTTTTCCCCTAACTCACACACATCAACATATATGTCATCTAGAATAGGTGTTACAATAGTTGAATGATTACAAGAAAGCAATTCATCACATTCTAATTTTTTTTCAACCACATTACCACTTGTTGTAACTAAATCATTATGCATTTCATTTTGAATGATACAACTTTCTACTTCAACCATATGTTGAGTTTTAGCGCATAAAGTATCATTTTGTAATCAAAATTGAGTATTCGAAATTGGTTAAGTTTAGTGTACCTCGTAGAATTCCTTTCACGATATGCTCTTCTTTCATTCATTTCCTTCCTAAAGATTTTTGTCATCTCAAGAGAAAAGGTTGAAGAACAGTCGTACTAAGAACTGGTGCATGTTGTACATTTTTTCCATAATGCGACAGAACTTCTTACAAACAACTTGATTCAAAGTGCCTCGAATCCTTCAAATTTTTTTTTCTCCAACGTTGCTTGGTTTTACAATGTTAGAGGTTCTTCTAGGATTCTTATAAAATCTCACAAATATGGAAAACTCAACACTCGATCCCAACCAAGAGTTGAGTTAGAATGATGGAAACTCTTAGATCACACTTAGAACCTATGATGGTCACTCTTAGATCCTAAGATAACTCACTCCAGAATTAGTTTGATCAAGACCAATCCAATGAATTGATTTTACATTCAAACCTAAAACAAGATTTGAAAAATAAGACACACAAGTAGGGTCAACAAAACTCAAGTTTTGGTATCAATATTCTCTAAAATGAGGTAATAAAAGCTCTTTTTAAGACCAAAGTTTTGGGCATGGTTTTGAATACCGGTCTCAAAAAGCTCTTAAATGCACTTTGTGGAAAATAAGACCTAGGAAGCCAAAAGTCAAATATACATCCCTTGAGAGGCTTAAATGCTAGACAAAAGAGTAGATTGACTTTAAATACACCTAAAAATCTCATCTAAATGGTCTTCAGCAATTATGGGCATGTTTGACAAAATTTAAACTTAAAAAGTACCAAAATAAGAAATCTAGAAAAAATATTATTAAAAATTATGCATTGTAATGAAAATTTTCTAGAATCTTCTTTTTTTTTGCTTCTTGTACTTGCTCTTTCATGTGAAGTCAATAAGATAAAGGATGGATTCGTATCAGGTTCACATGCTCTTAATAGGAAATGGTGGTCATTGAGTCACAACTAGTAGCTGAGTCAGCCTAAGACTCACCCATCATCTAAAGCTAAAGATTCTTCCATAGCAGACTTACACTATGATCAGGGTCCCGTTTTAGTAGGTCAGAAACTAGGCTTTGCTAGGGTGGCATGTTACCAAACATTCCGGAAGTTGGACGGCGAAATATAAGTATGGGCTAGTCAACAACAAGTTAATCACCTAGGTTGTTGCATGCAAATTATTCGAATCAATAAAAAATAATTAATTAGATTAATTATTATGTGAAATCTTTTGTTATCACATGCTTGTTCCTACACTTTTATTTCCAACACTTCCTTTATCCATTAATTCTATTGGTGAGGTAACTTAAGAAAAAATAACGAACAACAAACACAAGAAATGAAGACAAAAAATTGTGAGTAAAGCCCAAAACAATGTAAATGAGTATAGCCTGTTCAACTTATGTTAAAGGCCCAGGTTCCCGAATTGCTAAGGCCCAATCCTATTTTAGTCATAAATCAAACCAATAGAGAATAAACAAAATGAACCAAACCAACAATGTAAAAACCAAACCGGACTAAATGGTTTGAGATTGAGACATTTAATCTTAAATGGATGGCTGATATGATGTTGGTAGATTTGATGAACGGCTTGGATTGCACTAGCTTCATCCCTATTTGTCGTGTACGTCCCTCGCATGTGCAACACGTCGAAAGCCACTAACCCTAAGAACAAAACTGCTTCCCTTCATCGTGTGCTCCATTTTCGCCTTCATCCATCTCCTTCTACGTTTAGCGACAGTGGCAATTCTGGCGATTTCACGCCAGATCGTTGCTTCCTTGCCTTCTCCTCTTGACTTGTGTTTGGTTGTTGAGTGAAAGACCTCACTCCTTGAATTATCCAGTGAGTTTTCCTTATATTTTCTTTATTTGTTTGGTTCTTTTGATGTTCTTGTTTTCTTTATTGAAACTAATATATAATTTGTTTTTTTCTTGCGAGATTTTAAATAAAACTGAAGAGAAAAATAGAATAAGAAGAATTAGAAGAACAAGAGGAATTTACGTGGTTCAGCCAAAGAACTGCCTACATCCATGGAGAAAAGGTAGGTTTTAATTTCGTTCACCTTTTTACACATGCATTCATACATTCACATGTCACCCATACTAAGTAAAAGTATTTTCAACTTATACAAGCTTAGGTAGAGCTTAGGTGGTTAGAAGCTTGTTATAAGAATCGGTTATAAAGCCATTTTAGACATTTGTTGTCTTTGAACTGTCGGTAGTTTAGGAATAACAATCAACAACCTTGACTACCTTGCTCAAATACCTCACAAAATGTGAGTTCTATTAAACACTTTATTTCCATTCACATAACAAGAAAGAAAAATGCACAAAATATGATACGAATCGATGCCAAACCCTCGTTGCAGCACAGACAGAGGAAAAAAATAGGGATTGGCTGGTTTATGATAACCATACCAAAATTCCACCAAGTTCATTTGATCCACTTGTTTAATCTTGGCTATAAATTGGTTAAATAGAACCAATGTTTTGAACTTGGAACCAACCTTGTTTGAATGAACTCAGCTGGATCTAGGGGCAATTTAAACCCACTTACTAGATGCTACAGGCATGTCTTTAGAACATGCCATCTCAAGCCCCTCGTTGCTAACACATCGCTAGCAAATCTGAGTGGGTATAGCCTTCCCTTAGCATAAGGCATCTACCTCGAATAGTGGAGCTTCAATTCAAGCTCGTCGGAGTCCCCTAAAAAATTTCCACCATCACCTCACTCGCGTCGTTGTTTTGTCACACCTTCCCCTGGAAAACCATCATTCTTCTTTTTCGTCTAGTTCGACCTCATCTTCTCTAACTTTTCCAAGCTCATCCTTCCTCTGTCATATAAGAAGTTATCTCTTCAAAATACATTTTCCTTCCTCAAACTCGAAACCTATCCCTTACTCTTCGATGTTTTCCCCACATCTAACTATACATCATAACTTTTCTTTTATCTCCAATTAGAAGATGACATGCACACCATTAACCCACTTCGAGGGAGAGGTGCGCAAACCTCTTCAGTTGAAACAATTGCGCCATATTTGTCTACATCCTCTTAAAACTAGAACATTAGGGTGTTCTTGACATATCCATGTGAGATGAAGCCTCTAACTGTTACTCAAAATGATGAAGAACCTCATTTCTGAATAGCACTAAAGCATCCCCACTCTAAATAGAGGACCCCATCTGAAAACCTAAGAACTAGAGGCCTACTATAATGAGGATAAAAACACACAAAACCATAACTAGGATTGAGAAGTGATAAAGGAAAACAGGAATTGGTATGAAAAAAAAGGAGCAACAATACGTTTTTCTTTTTTCTAATAAAATATAATGGATCTATTATTGTTATTATTATTTATTCTCTAAAAGAACATATATATAAGATTACTTTTTGTTGTAGGCTAAAATATCCCAGATTACTGGGAAGAGGTTGGGACCTACCCAGAGGCCAAACAAGCCAACGCCGACCCCTTGGGGTCGACTAAACGGAGAACTTGACCTCCAGGGGGTCGGCCAAGCCAGTCTGACTCCTCTAGGGGTCGGCCCATGAATGCGTCGACTCCCGAGGGTCGGCCTAGAAAAACCTCGACCCCTGGGGTCGGCCCTTGTAGCCTCACCCCTCTCGGGTCCAGCACAAGATGGCGAACACCCCTTAAGGGGAAAACCGTGGAGGTCAATACTCTCCGAAGAATCGACCGAGTCCAAGTAACGACTAGATCCGCTGATAACCGCCAAGACTTACACCGAGAAGGCTAGCTCGAGAAGCTGGTCGTGAACGTCAGGACTCTCCGAAGAGTCGATCGAGTCCAAGTAACGTACATAGACGCTGCCCCCGCGATGTCCCTTCATTATAACGAGTAGGTTAGCTGGACTAGACTGGTCATGGAGGTTAGGACTCTTCGAAGCATCGAAGGAGTCCAAGTAATGTACAGAGACGTTGCACCTCGTGGCATCCCATCATTACAACGAGTAGGTCAACTCGAGTGGGTTGGTCATGGAGGTCAGAACTCCCCCTAGAGTCGACCAAGCCCAAGTAACACACGGAGACGCTGCACCCCCTAGCTTCCCTAGTTACAACGAGTAGGCCAACCTGAGTGGGTTGGTCGTGGTGGTTAGGACTCTCCTATGGACGAGTTGACCGAGTCCAAGCAACGTTCATGGACGCTACACCTCGTAGCGTCTTAGAGTTAAAACGAGTAGGCCAACCCGAGTGGGTTGGTCGTGGAGGTTAGTACTTTCCCACAGGAGTCGACCGAGTCCAAGTAACGCAGGGAGACGCTGTACACCGTGGCGTCCCCGGTTACAACGAGTAGGTCAATCTGAGTGGGTTATTCATGAAGGTGAGGACCCGTAAGGGTTGACCGAGTCCAAAGCCGACCTTTGAAGAGGACAGTCAAGTACGCCAACCCGAGTGGGTTGGTCGTGGAAGCACTTTCTTGTGCATAAGTCGACCAAGTCCAAGTAGCACTAAGAGTCGCTGCACACTCGTGGCGTCCTAGCGTTACAACGAGAAGGCTGCACCCCTAAGGGGTTGGCCGTGGAGCTGAGGACCTGCGAAGGTTGACCGAGTTCAAGTAACTCTAGAGTAAAGACCGTTACACCTCCCAAGGGTAATGGTCAGGAGTTACGCTGGTATTCATACCCGGCTTAATGACGGAGGTTTCTAACGACCGACCATTAAGTCACCTATAAGTGAGCTGCAGCCGTTACGAGACCAACTGCTATAAGAATCATTTTATTTCTCAATTCCAGAGGAGAGATCCTAAGCTAAATCGAGCTAAGTATTCATGTGCCATTCTAAGTTCTAAATTATCCCTTACTGACTTTGGCATCGGAGGCCCTATGCCTCACACCACACCGATGTGTCCTAATTTTTTCTTTTTTACAGGCTTTTTCGTCCTTAGTTAATCAAATATTACTGTGGATATCTGTTGACCATTTTTTGGCATCAATAATTCGCGCCGTCTGTGAGGACGATAGAGTGTTATACTTAAAAGCTAAATTCCCAACACATTTTCCTGCAAAAATATCGAATGTTGAGAACGACCACCATCATGGTATTGAAGGAGAATCGAACGTTGAGCACGCTCCGAGAAGAATTGCCTCTAGAGGACATGACATTGTTCATGTAGAAAATCACTCAGATCCTGAGGGTGCGGTAACCAGACAAAAATCAGAGCATGCGGACCCAAAGTTTACAGCCTTGGAGGAATAAGTTCAAGGAATGGTGGAAAGTTTGAGTCGTCTGGTTGAGTTGCTCCGACAACCTCCTCCAGCTCAGACAGCTGTTGCAGCGACAACAAACCAAGAAAAAGTCTGCGGAGGAGAAGTTAGCTCTGTTAGTTGAGTCCCTACCAAAGGGATAGTCCCAGCAATGAAGGCACCAAAAAAGGCCCATTCCCGATAGCGAAGATCGATCGAACGACTTCCACTAAGCGGCAATGATCGGAGGATGAAGCACTCGGTTCAATAGAGGATCAGATCTAGAGCTAAGGAGTCTTCCCGGACGCAGTCAGTCAGAAGTAGCCAGCCGCGAAGTACCACGCGAGTGTCATCCACCCCGTATCCCTCGAAAACTCCAAGTGCCTGGATGGCGAGATAAAACTTGGGAGCGGATCTCAGGGATATGCTCAATCAACACCGAAGAGAGGCAGGACACAGCGGAACCGAGGATCAACCTTGGCTAGCCCAGCTTCGTCTCCTCCAAGATCAGTTGAGGAGCATGGAGAAGGCGTAGGACCAAGATGAACATGGATAGTTTGGTCGAGCAAGTCGACCCTCCCTTCACCGATGAAATCATGGAGAAGTCCGTCTCGGTAAAGTTCAAGCTCCCTATAATCAAATGGTATGACGGATCTACGGATCTTGTAGATCACTTGGATTCCTATCGGGCATGGATGGAACTCTATGGAGTCTGAGATGCGATCAAGTGCCGGGCTTTCATTTACACTCACTGGGGGAGCTCGAAGATAGTTCAGGCAGCCAAGCGCAAGTTCATTGCCTCATTTAGTGAGTTAGCTAGAGCCTTCGTCACCCGATTCTTGGGAGGGCGAGATCAGAAAAAATCAGTCACCCATTTACTGACCGTGAGGCAAAGAATTCATGAGACCCTTTAAGAGTACATTGCCTGTTTCAACAACGAGGCCCTACAAGTTGAAGATACTCTGATAGCACGGCTCTCCCAGTAGTTACGACCAGACTCAGCGATGAAAGGTTCATGTGGACACTTGAGAAAAAGGCTCAACTCAGTTATGTCGAGCTCCTAACCAGAGCACAAAAGTACATGAGTGAGGGGGAGCTGGTCAAATCCCGAGGAGACACCGAAGGTAGGCGCTCCATTCCGAAGTGTGAGAAGTCAATCAGTTGCCGCGAGGCTGACTAAAAGGAGTCGCGAAAGTGAAGGGCGGAAGAGAGCCTAGTGAAAAACGACAAGACCAATCGAATGGGGGGGGGCGGGGTACCGCCTAGCAGGTTTGAGAAGTACACTTCAACGACAGTTCTTATAGAGCATATGTTAATGGAGATTCAAGATAAGGAGCAGCTGAAATGGCCAAGCCGGATTAAGACGGGATCCAACAAAAGAAATAAGAGCAAGTACTGCTATTTCACAAGGATCACGGCCACGCTACCTCGGACTGCTACTACCTAAAGGAGTCCATAGAGTCCCTCATACGAAGAGGACGACTAGACAAGTACGTGGAAGAGTGTGAGAGTCCCATAGCAAGAAGAGGGGAGGAGAAAATTCACCATCGTTGTCGGATATCAAAATAATCGTCGGAGGAATGGCTATAGGGGAGTCCAACTGGAGTCGGAAGGAAAAGGTGAGACAAGCTAGAGGCCTGTAGAGGGGAGAGGAAGTACAGATAATGGCAGCGTTGGACGAGCAGCTTAGCTTCACTACCGCTGAAGATGCAACATTACAATTGTCGCATAACGACACCTTAGTAATGTCCTTGACCATCTCCAACATTTACGTCAGAAGGATCCTCATCGACGGAGGCTGTTCGGCGGATGAGCTGTCACTAAAGGCTTACGATGCCATGAAGTTGATAAGAGAAAGGCTCAAGCCGAACTCGATGCCCCTAGTCATGTTTGGCGGGAGCACTTTGATACCTGAAGGATTAGTCGAGCTCCCGATAACTTTTGGCAAAGGGGACAACATAGTCCTGCACTTCGTCAATTTCTTGGTGGTGAACGACAACTCCACCTACAATGCAATACTAGGAAGACCCATGATCCATGGGCTAAGGGTGGTCGCATGAACTTACCACCAGCTGATAAAGTTCCCTACTCCTATGGGGGTGGGACAAGTTAGAGGAGAATAATTATCCTTGAGGGATTGCTACCACAAAACCCTACGGGGAGCGGTAGGAGTTACCAAAATAAAGGACTGTTGAAAGAGGGCTAGTGCCAGGTGAGGCTGTCCAAGGAACAACACCTGTAGGGGTACAAATCCAGCAAGTACCTATGTGCCAAAACGCCAAGGACGATGCTTTGGTAGAGTTAGATGTCGCCTACAATACCAAGGTGGTCAAGACCGTGCCGGTAGAGATCTTAGATAAGTCTACCATCCCCGCCAAGCTGTTGCCCGAAATTAGCGAGGCAATACCAATCTCGCCTGCAACGTGGATGACCTCCTTCCTTGAATAATTAGGGGGGGGGGGAAAGTTTCCAGACGACAAGAAAAGTTGGAACCCTCATACGTATGGCGTAGTACAAAGGCCAAACTGCCAAGTACTACAATTTTCGAGACAAGGTAAACGCTTCCAAGTTGGCGACTTAGTGCTGAAGAGGGTGATGCCAAACTCCAAAGAACTCAACACTTGAGTCGTGGGGCCAAGTTTGGAAGGACCATACTAGGTCCCCAAGGTGGCACACCCAGGCACCTACTACCTAGAGGACATGGGCGGGAATAAGATTCTTCATCATTGGAATGCAGAACACTTGAAAAAGTACGTTCAATAGAATGTAAATCAAGTTATTAATGAATAAAGTGTTATTTTCTCATTTCTTCAAAAAGCTGTCTTAATTTAAGTATATTTATTCTATTGTCATAAACTTAAATTGGGGTAAGCAAAATAGAGAAAGAATCAAAAGCTTTTATTCATTCAAAGTTCAAAGTTTTTAGATTACAACCTAGAGGAAAGACAAAGTTGGCAAAGTAAAATGCTTCAAAAAAGAAAGATAACAAAAATATGGTCATGAAGGCCCCCCGAAGCTGCGCCTACTGGAAGTTGGTCGGTTGAGTCCAGCTTGAGCAGGAGCTGTCCTAGCTGGAAGGGCCTGACTTCTTTCAGGCACGCCTTAGAATAGGCGAGAGTCGTAGCAAGCGACTTGGGCTGGATCACTTGAAAGTCCGGATTCGAAGGCTGGCAAGGAAATGTCGTTGACTTTTTCGTAGTGTTGGAACAAAGAGATCGAAAATGGGGAACGAGGTTGCCATAGCTAACTCCCTCCTAAATTTGGTCCATTGCCCAACCGATGGCAGCCTCACCGGTGTTGTTCTCAAAAGTCACGAAGGCAGGCGAGCCCTTCACAAGGTTAGCCATATAAGACGCGTTCTTCAGCTTCCCTTCAGTATAAGCCAATTCTCGACGTAGGAGAGCGATCGTGTACAGATCCTCTTGCCGTGTACGAATAATAGACTTCGAGCCGCTTCGGCGAAAGTCTGAAAGTCGACTAAGGCAACTTCAGAAATGTGCTGAGCTTCTCAAACTTGTGCTAGCTCCCAGTTAACCTTATCAGGGTTTGTGGACAAAGAAGAGCGGGTGCGAACCAAGTCCTCATAAAGATGACGGGAAGCCGACGTAAAAGTGCATAAAAGCCTGCAAGTACAAAAGTAACAAGTTAGCCTACATACTTAGATAAACGTGTGGCTATAAAGAATAGAAGTATGTCCAAAAGTACCAAAGTCATCCAGTGCTTCACTTGCTGGAACTAGGTTTACTAAGTCCGGCTTGAATAGATTCAGTCCTAGCTGGAGGAGCCTGAACAAGGATAACATTCTCAGACACACCTTAGAAGGTGCGGAAATCATGAGCAACCTGCATTGGGTCATTAGGAAGTCCAGACTCGAAGGCCGATAAAGAAGGATCAGCGACCTTTGCTTTAGTTGTGGGCAAAAAGACTTGGAGAGAGACAAGAGGGTACCATGGGTAACCCGTTCTTTAATTCAGTCTAGCGCACAACCGGTTGTTGTCGCGCCAAAGTTGTTCTCCAATATTACGAAGGCAGGAGAGTCTTTCAACTAAATTGAATAAGTGTAACCATCCTACAGCTTCACTTTGGAAGAAGTCAGACTCCCGACAAAGTCGATCGATGGTTGATGACTCATCCTTGTAAATTCAAGCAACAAGACTTTGGACCGCCTTAGCAGAAGTCCGAAAGTCAGCCAAGGTGACCTCAGCAACACCCTGAGCCTCACGAGTTTGGGCCAAGTCCCACTCGAATTGATCGATGCTAGACAACCAAGAGGAGCGCGTATGGCGCAAGTTCTCTCGAAAGTACCAAGAAGTGGAAGCAAGGCACATAAACACCTGGTATCCAAAAACTACAAGGAAGCAGGAAGTCCTCTGAAGAAAAGTCCACCATACCATTGGTGGGAGTCCAAAAATCAAAGGAAAGAGATCCCGACCACTAAAGGAGCCTGTAGGCTGTGGACTCTAAAGAACACGGTCCAAGTGTTAGAAGCCACCTACGACTACCAAGGCCTTAATGCCAAGTTCTCTTTTGAAAAGAGGAGGCTAAGATGGTGGAACTCAATCTCGTAAGTAGACGCAGGAATCATCAGAGCAAAAATAAAGGATTATTCGCGAATGGCAAGGTTAGAAAAAGACAAGTCTCTGAAATGAGAGCATAAGTAATGTGTGAGTTTCGAAAGACAGTTGAAAATGGGCAAGTCCCTGCAAAGGGAGCCTAAGTAGCCTAAAAGTTTCGAAAAGCGATTAAACGGGCAAGACTTTTGTAAAAAGTGCATAAGTAGTTTAAATTTTGAAGAAGTGATCTAACGAGCAAGTCTCTGAAAAAATAGCATACTTGGACGAATAAAGCCAAAGGGTAGTGAGTCTCTATAAAAGGAACCTGAAAAAGCCAACGAATAGTTGTCTTTGAAAAGGGATCCTACTGGGCAAAAAAGAGCCAATAAGTGGCGAGTCCCTACAAAGGGAGCCTCCTTGACCAAATTTCTAAAAAAGAATGCCTAAAAAGGTGACACTCTAAAAGGAGAGCCTACTTAGTCGCAAATTTCGAAAAAAGTACCCAAAAGAGGTGCAACTCTAAAGGAGAACCTACTTAGCCAAAATTTTGAAAATGACTAAAAATTGTTAGTCTCTAAAAAAGAGAACCTACTTTAACAACGAACTACTCTTCAAATTCCATGCCAACCCCCCGGGGTCGGCCACGCAATTTTCGGCCCCCGAGGGTCGACCACTCCATTTTAGATCCCCCGAGGGTCAACCACGCCTATTGCCGACCCCCGAGGTCGGCCATTCAATTATCGATTCTAGGGGGTGTTCATGCCATTATTGATTCCCCGGGGGTCGGCCACGCCATTGACAACCCCCTAAGGGGCTGGCTCTTGCAGCCTCACCCCTCTTGGTTCCGAAAAAAGAAGGCGAACACCCCTTAGGGGGAAAACCGTGGAGGTAAGGACTCTCAAAAGAGTCGACCGAGTCCAAGTAACGACTATATCTGCTAATAACAGGCAGGAGTTACGCCGAGTAAGCCAGTCCGAGTGGACTGGTCGTAGAGGTCAGGACTCTCCGAAGAGTCGACCGAGTCGAAGTAACGTACACAGACGCTGCACCTCGCGACGTCCCTCTATTACAATGAGTAGGTCAACCCGAGTGGGTTAGTCATGGAGATCATGACTCCCCTAGAGTCGACCAAGCCCAAGTAGCACCCGGAGACGCTGCACCCCGTGGCGTCCCCAGTTACAACGAGTAAGCCAACCCAAGTGGGTTGTTCGTAGAGGTTAGGACTGTCCTGTGGACGAGTCGACCGAGTCGAAGTAACGTTCATGGACGCTGCACCCCATAACGTCCTAGAGTTACACGAGTAGGCCAACCCGAGTGGGTTGGTCGTGGAGGTTTGGACTCTCCCCCAAGAGTCGACCTAGTCCAAGTAACGCAGGGAGACGCTGCACCCCGTGGTGTCCCTAGTTACAACAAGTAGGTCAACCCAAGAGGTTTGTCGTGGAGGTGAGGACTAGTAAGGGTTGACCGAGTCTAAAGCTAACCTTTGAGGAGGACAGTCGAGTAAGCCAACTCGAGTGGGTTAGTCGTGGAGGTTAGGACTTTCCTGTGGATAAGTCGACCAAGTCCAAGTAGCACTAAGAGACGCTGCACACTTGTGGCGTCCTAGCGTTACAACGAGAAGGCTGCACTCCTAAGGGGTCGGTCGTGGAGGTGAGGACCTCTAAAGGGTAACGGTTAGGAGTTACGCCGATTTTCATACCCGGCTTAATGACGAACGTTTCTAACGACCGGCCATTAAGTCGTCCATAAGTGAGCTGCTGCGGTTACAAGACCGACTGCTATAAGAATCAATTCATTTCTCCATTCAAAAGGAGGGATCCTAAGCTCAATTGAGCTAAGTATTCTTGCGCCATTATGAGTTCTAAATTATCCTCCTAAAATCCCTTACTAACTTAGGCATCAGAGGCCCTGTGACTCATACCATAGCGATGTGTCCTAATTTTAACTTTTTTGAAGTCCTTTTAGTCCTTAGTTAAACAAATATTACTGTAGATATTCGTTAAGAAATTTTCAGCATCAAAACTTTTAAACAAAACTAGGATCTGATTGAGATAACTTGTAAACAAAATTGCATGGACCCAGATCTCCTAATTTGTTGTAATTAAGCATAACATAGAGTAATTATTTTCCGGACATTTTGAATTTCATATTTTCATTCTAACCTTGAATTTTCTTTTTCTTACTTTCTATCAATGTATACTATTATGGTAAATAATAACTAAAAACAATTCTTTCAGATATCAATCACACAGTGTAATGACATCGTCGTCCCATCATCACAAAACACATATCCAGATATAAATCTATCTACTTAGTTCTATCTCAAATAATCATGAATAGGTTAGTCATCAAATAACATGTCAAACATCAAACATGGATTTAGAACGTCAAAATTAGCAAAGAGAACCTAACTTTGAAAAACGTGTTTCGGGACCTGCGGCCCTTGACCGATCAAAGTTGGTCAAACTAATCGAGTTAATTTAATCAATATTCTCAAGTAATAAACATCATTCTTTTAATGGATCTCAACACTAATTAAATTGAATTTTATGTATATAAAATTTTCAAGAAAAGTCACATCGCTCCCACCAACATAAAATATAATAATCTAATACATAATCAATTTAGTCATATGAAGGGCCACTTATCATCTTCTTCCTCTTAATTTTCTGTCTTTTAATTTTCAAAACATCATTGAGTTGAATTTTACCCAGGCTCTATCCTAGGTCACAATGAAACAAAAAAAAAGTGTATCATCCATAAGGCACTACGGCGGAGCGGATCGGGGCGTGCAGATCCGGCTGAACCAACGACGAGTAACGAACATGAGCACTCGACCTATGCACAGAGGAGCGACACTTACACGGGATGGGTCTCCATCTCGACGTAGAGATATTGCGCACACATAGCGCTGCTGCGCGAACAACGACGGTCGAAGGTCGGCCTTTCTAGTTAGCGACGAACTAAAGGGTGATGGTGCTGCGAAGCTACAACAGCCCGCATGTTTCCGCGCGAGACCAAGGTGAAAGTGAAGGTGCATCGGCTTAGGTACTGGTTGGGAAAAAAGGAGATGATGGAAGGAACAGTGGAGAGACATAAAGAGAAAAGTTGAGAAAGAGAGCGAATGAGCGGCATGCTTAACGATGCATGGGGGAGAGAGTAGGGTTTTACATTTTAATATATTATTTTATTCATTAAAAACACATGCTAATTGTCATTTGATTTCTCCCTCCTCAAATGCACCACACATCTTTAACGAAGAAAAAAAAATTTAAGGCGTGTTTAGCGCCTGGATTAGGGTTAAGTTAAGAGGAGTTATGTTAGGAGGAGTGTTGAGTTAAACTGGATGTTAAGTTGTTCGGTGTTTGTTGCAGAGATTAAGTTAAGCAGAGTTAAGTTAAGCAAACTGTGTTTGATACAGGTATTAAGTTAAGTGGAGTTAAGTTAAGCTTAGTTGAGTTAAACTGTGTTTGGTAGGTAGGTTAAGTCAAGTCGAGTTGATTTTTTTTTCTTTATATTGTATAAAATGAAATTAATATGTATGAATCAGAACAAATTAATGAAGTATGAACTTCAAACTAAAGCAATTCAATTTGATATTATATAAATAAATTGTGGTTTTAATTTATAACTAATGGTGAATTAAAATTCAATTCAATATAACTAACTATTAAGATACAGAATCAAAGTTCACCGAACAAAATTATAAACAAATAAGAAAAAGAATGGTAGGTAAATGAATTCTTTTTAATAATATTTTACGATAGTTATTGAAATTGTGATTATTTAATTGTAAAAAAAATGTTAATTTTTTTGTAAAAGTAAAAATTAGGTTTCTTAGCCTAAAATTTGGGGGATTTTTTTACCACATACAATATCTACATAAAAAAAACCCACAAATAAATCTGTATCATCTCACCATTTGTGACGTGGGCTCTCCAATGCTCAACAAGTGAACGAAAAAAAAAAAAAAAAAAAAAAAAAAAAAAAAAAAAAAAAAAAAAAGTAAATTCTCACTAGTTTGATGAAAGATAAAATTTAGTTTTTATAGTTTAAAAGTCTGGATTTTAGTATTTGTGGTTTGAAAAAATTTAAAATAATTTAGTCACTATGATTTGAAAAATTAGAATTTAGTCCTTAAGATTTGATAAAATGTAAAAAATAGTGTCGTTCGTAATTGTTGTAAATAAATTAGATAGAAGTTAGTTATTTTTGTGTTTAATGATTATAGTGTAATATAAGTAATTAATTAAAAAAAAATACATAATACATATATCGCATTTACATACTTAATTCGCCTACGATTTACTAATAACATGGACTCCTTTTTAGATTTTATTAAACAATAGGGATTAAATTCTATTTCTCCAAACTATAGGGACTAAATTATATATTTCTCAAAATCATAAAAACTAGTCTAGATTTTCAAGTCATAATGACTAAACTTTAATGTGATCAAAATATCATAGACTAAATTTATAATTTACCCAAATAATAATAATAATAACGGAAAGAGGAGGTTGTAACGTATATCTCCCTTTATTATAATTGATTTTGGTTTCATTTCCTTTCAAACCACCCATTTTGTTTTCTCTAATTTAGTCAACGAAGAAGAACAATTATTTACTGGGTTTTTTTTTTCATCTTTCGATTTCAATATATTTTTCTTTACAATCGAGTTCTTTTGATTTTTTTTCTCTTTCGATTTCAATATTTTACTGTTCAACCAAGTTCCACAATTCATATTTAATTAAAATCAAAATCAAAACAAATCGAATGCATAATTGAGATGAATAAAAAATATAAAAAAATAATGAAAAAAGCAATACCAGAATTAACGTGGTTCGAGAACTAGCCTACCTGCACCATCCAAATTCTTGAGATCTTTATTCAAATGAAAAAGCCACAATCAAACTCTCTCAATGGCACAAAATTGGTGTCTAACTCTCTCCAAAGAAAATATCCAAATGATGCCGTGGCTTACAAGGCTTAAACCTAATTTGACCTAACCAAATATTTAACTAAGGTTACATTTAATTAACCCAAGTTAGATGATGTATAGTCACAAAAACTTAACAATTTAACCTCGACGAATACATCATAAGGGCAAGGAAGATACATCTCGAACATAATTTCAGAATCACCAAAATATCATAACTCCAGGTAAAACTGGATCAGAACTTTGCTCGACACAAGCAAATCAGAATGGTTAACCTTAGAACTTGATCATAATGTCAGAACTTCAGCAGAACGGTAAACTGAATCCACCAACGACAACCTAAACATGTTCTCACAAATAACATATCTGAAAAGGAGTGAAATCAGAACAAAAGATTTCAAACATAATGTTGCCAAAATAACATGAAACATAACCAAATGAGAGAGATACCCTCCAAGCAACTTAAGCAGCACAAACTAAGTCATGATGTATGTAGAACAAATCAACTCTCCAAACTATACATTCAACCAACAAAAGACCCCTCAGAAAATCGAGTCAATACCAAAACTGAATGCCAAACGCTGCATCACAATATGTCAAACTACAAATTTTCATGTCATTGCTGAAACAAACTTACAAACTGTGCAATCATCAAAATGGCAAGCAATCAAAATGCACACAAACACAATGCTCCTAACACATAAAAAATATCTTTCATATCAAACCAACCATCTAAGAAAACTTTAAATTCCATAACTTCATCAAAACTACTAAATGCAATAAAAAATCATCTACACTTAACAAAAGCAGAATGATGAAATTTGCACAAGTAGTTTTATTGAAATTACACTAACCAAGCATATTTCTTGCAAGACAACAATCAAACATGGAAGAATCCAAATGCTCATAACACTGCCAATATGGTTGTATGCAATAAAAGTCCTCCGATGTGGTTCCATGCAAGAACACAAATGGAGAACGAACGTCTATCCCCTCTTCTTATATGTAACCACAAACAAAAGAATTTGCATCAAAACAAGGATATACAATACCCTCTTGAACAGACTTAGTTACAAACGGCCATTTGCAGTCAACAGGCTCACAAATGTCAGGTCTCACCACAAACATACAATTACCCGTATTCTTAAGAGAAACCATCTCTCTATCGAACAACTGAACGTTACCCTCTAAACTAGCAGGAACATCCTTTGGTTCAAGAGCAACAGATATAGGATCAGAACATGCAATGTCGTTAACAAGCACATAAGGCTTAACTGAAAAAAGCACAAGATGCATAAGCAGAAGCATTGGTCGAATTTGTACCAAGTAATTCATTCTCAAAACCCAACTGCTTGACAACAATATAATCAATTTTAGGTGAAGAACCTTCCATAATTTCCTAGAGAGACTTTAAACTCAAATCAGAAGTTACTTCTTTCTCGTACTGAAAAGTTTTTCCTCTTAGAATATATAATCCATTTTTAAGCTTCCCGGACATTTTAAGTTTATCATTTTTACTGACAAACATTAAGCCATTACGAAAAGAGAAGTACTCATATCCAGCAGCATAAAAAGTTCCTAACGAGATAAGGTTTCACTTAAGACCTGGAACAAATTTCACATCGATTAGAATTTTGAAAGAACCGCCATTCATGCTGAACAGAACTGGACCTACTTCCTTAATCTCACATTGATTGTTATTTCCCAAACACACCTTGCCAGTGTCAATAATCTCACATATGAAATGAACAACCCAAGTCTATAATCCACAAATTATCAGAATTTTCATAATTTACGGCCATAAGCACCTCGGTCAAATCATAATCTTCAAGGAGGTTAGCTGAATCATCATTTGCTATCCTAACAGGTAGCTTGCCCTTCCTATTCAAAACAGGACAATGGTATTTAATGTGTCATTCTTCTTTGCAGTAATAACAAGTAAATTTTTTTGTTCAATTGGCTTCTTATTCTTTGCGATTTAGAGCTCCATTTACTTGACTTACTACCCTGATCGTTTGAGGATTTACTCTTCACAAATAGGGCCTCAGAATCTTTCATCTCAATTTTCATCTCCAAATCTCTAGATCTTAAAGTGTCCAGGACCATGTCTATGGATAACGTATCTCTACCATACTTAATGTCTGATTTCATTTCTTTGTATTTTTCAGGTAGTGAACTGAGGAGAATTATAGCTTATTTTCAGCATCAAGCTTCTCTCCTGTATTGGCCAGGTCACCACAAAATTTATTGAACTCGTCAATGTTTTCTTCTTAACCCTTAGTAGGATTCATTCTAAAGCTAAATAGTCTCTGCTTCAGGTAAACTTTATTGGTCAATGATTTAGACAGGTAAAACTCCTCTAATTTGGCCCATAAAGTAGCCACATTATCTATGTTACTGACTCTCCTAAGGACATTATCAGATAAATGAAGGATAATCGTACTGTACGCTATCTCAGGATGCTTCTAATTGCTCCTCTTCAGTCATAGTTAGCTATCTCAGGATGCTTCTAATTTCTCATCTTCAGTCATAGTTAGAGACCATTTTGGTGGATTGTCTAAGGATCTTGCAACCTTTTGTTGCACTAACAAGGCTTACATTTTCCTTTTCCATAACCCAAAATCTCCATTCACATCAAATTTATCAAGTACAAATCTAGTCGTCATCTTTAGAAAATTATCACAATTTCAGGAAAAATAATTAATCAAGAAAAATTGACAAGTCACTGAACCAAAAAACAATATCAACTATTCAATATTCAATTTACCCAAAAATACCAAATGTTCAGCCAATAACCAAAAGATGTCAAAATTGCAAAATAATTCTTAAATTTCCACCAGAACAATCAACTGAATCAAAAAAAGCTCCAAATTTATCAAATTCAATGATATTAATTTCAACCAATCTTATAATTCAAAGATTTCAAAAATAATTCTTAAATTTAGCACAATTTTGCCAACAAATTTATCAAGATAGTTGCTCCAATTTTCAAATAAGTTGTAGCGAATATCAAGAAATCTCAACGTAAATTGCCCTTGCAAATAAACTCATGAATTGCAATTTCAAGTGGATTTCATTACCGTCGAAATTGTTGACTATTTATAAGAAATATAAGTCCAATTTAAAGAATTATTTTCGATGCAGAATGTTGCAAAACGAGAATTTCAACAGTTATTGTTCACCCGATTGTCATTCAAACTAAAGCAACGATCGACGCTTAAATTAATTCAAATGTTGCCTACTGAAATACATTGTTGGCCTCCTAAATTAATTTGTTTTAAAATTTAACAAGAAACAAAAAACCGACAGTATTATTTGATTTAATAGGAAGATAAATAAACATCAAACCAATAGCTTTGATACCAAATTATTGAACTAAATTTCAGAATTCATATTTAATTAAGATCAAAATCAAAACAAATCGAATGCATAATTGAGATGAATCAAAAATATAAGAAAATGATGGAGAAAGCAACACTAGAATTGACGTGGTTCGGGAACTAGCCCTACATCCACAATCCAAATTCTTTAGATGATCTTTATTCAAATGGCAAATCCACAATCAAACTCTGTACAAAATTGGTGTCTAAACTCTATCTGGAAGAAAACACCCAAATGATGTCTTATATAGGCTTACAAGGCTTAAATCTAATTTAACCTAACCCAATATTTACCTAAGGTTACATTTAATTAACACAAGTTAGATGATGTATAGTCACAAAAACTTAATAGTTACCTCCAATTCATTTAGATTTTTTCATCTTCCAATTTTAATTTATTGACTTTTTCAATTTCTATTTTTCGATTTTCTTCAAAACCGCAGAGCTTTCTATTTTTAATTCATTTTCTTATTTCAATTTAGTGACTTTATAAATTATTTCGTAGATAATAACCATCATAATTTGAACTCGTAACCTCTTCAATCTCCCATATCAATCTATAATGCTTTCAAATGTTAATAATTTTAAGAAAAACAAGATAAAATGTGAAGTATTTTTTAAAGTAGTTGAAATAAAGCAAATGTTTTAAGAAAAAATAACAAAAACTTAACATATGGACCAATTTAGTTTTTTTTTTTTTAAATATAAAGACTAGAATTGGACATAATAAAAATTGTAACCAATTTTAAACCTTTATTTTAGAACACACAGACTAGAATTGGACATTTGAATGTTCAAAGACTAAAATGGAAAAAACTCATATAAAAATAGTATTTTAACTAGTAATGAACTATAAAAACAATCCATACTTTTTTTTACATTGCAACAACATTTGCAGTTAAAATATTTATAAGAGAAATAATATCTTAAAAAATAGATAGATACTACTTTGTTTGGATCTACCATATCTAGATATACTGCGTCTTCCCTTTATCCATAATGGTCAGAAGAGATCAAACTTCCAAAGCAATTTAGAAGGATAATAGAGCCTACCTAAGGTAAGGCCCTTAACTTGTCAAGTACCACTTACCTGTTATATGTAAATACTATTTTAGTTTTTTGTTCTCTTGAGTTAAGGTTTTTAGCTAATCAGTTTTCACTCTAACTGGTTAGTTTTTTTCATTGGCTCTTATAGCTTGTGTGTGTGTGTGTCAAGTACCACTTACCGGTTATATGTAAATACTATTTTAGTTTTTTGTTCTCTTGAGTTAAGGTTTTTAGCTAATCAGTTTTCACTCTAACTAGTTTTTTTCATTGGCTCTTATAGCTTGTGTGTGTGTGTGTGTGTGTGTGTGTGTGTGTGTGTGTGTGTGTGTGTGTGTGTGTGTGTGTGTGTGTGTGTGTG
>JBBMEG010019503.1:2824-14547 GCA_037832605.1 Cyclanthera cordifolia | reverse complement strand
GTACTTAGTTCGCCTACAATTTATGAATATATGTATTGTTTTTTAAATTTTATCAAATCATAAAAACTGAATTCTATTTTTTAAAATTATATGAACTAAATTTTATATTTTTCAAACTATATAAACTAAATTATATATTTCTCAAAATTATAGAGATTAAATTTTAACTATATTTGGCACCAAATTTATAATTTATTGACAAATGTATTAAAAGGGGGAAGAAAATAAAGAAAATAAATTGAGAGAATAATTGGGAGAGTTGACGAAGAGAGACAAATTGTTTATTATTTTCTTGAGCAGCACAATAGAGATATATTGTTCAGTTATTACCTAAAAACCCCCCACAAAATAATATTATTAACAAAATAAAAAAAATAATAAAAAAATAAGGGTTTTGGGAGTACTGAATTGTGGGGACTGGGAAGGGCAGCCCGCAAATATAGAGGGTATGTAGGGTTTATGCATTCAAAGAAACATAACCACAAACTAGGGGATTATCATCATTAATATAAATATTAAATAATAATAATGATAAATTATAAATTTAGTATTATAATTTAAGAAAAGATAGAGTTTAATTTCAAAAATTAAAAATTTATTCTTTTAAAGGACCGTTTAGATTAAGATTTTAAGGGTATTTAGAATGATAATTTATTTTGAATATTCAAGAATAATGGTCGCAGTCAAAAACTTGTTTAGATACAGCTTTTAAGAATATTTAGAATGGTTAAAAACTCGTTTACATATATTTTTCTTTGGATTAAACCTGTGACACTAGTATTAAACTGAAATAATACCAAACAATGAAATCATTACGCCACCAACCTTTTTTTGATATTTTTCTTTTGATTATTTAGCAAATACTAATTTAAAAATATCAATACAAACGTCTCTTTTGCTATTAGAATTTAATTCATATAGTTTTAAAACTATAATTTAGTCTATAAATCAAATCTAAAATATAATATTTATTGTTTGTTATTACTAGCCAATTAACTACATGAAAAATGTATTATTCATGAATAAAATAATGAAATTCATTTTGTTAAACTATTCACTTAGGTTGCAATTTTATCATTTAGCAGTTAAAAATAAATTTTAAATACATAATTTGCTAACAAAAAATATTTTATAAATATTCTAATAATAATTAATAATAATAATGCAGGAGAGGAGTGGGGGGAGGGTGGTCCCTTTAAAATTAGGGGAGGGGGTGACGTTGTAGGTTAGGGGCACACCCTAGAATAATCTTTCATTCCTCTGCGTGACAGAGAAGAGGAGAGGAGGGGAGGGGAATGGAAGGAAGAAGAAGGAGAAGAAGGAGAAGAGAATAAGAAAATAAATAAAAAAATAAAAAGAAAAAAAAAAAGTCAGCGTGTTTGGAGAGAGTGTGGGGGGAGGGTAGTTTGGTAAAAGCAGATAGTAGTAAGGGTGGACCAGGGGAGGTTGATAATGAATTGTCGCTTCAGAGTTGAAGGGTATATATGTATTTTGAAAGCTGGGGCAGAGAGGCCTTTCTTGCCTTTGCTTCCTTTTCTCAATTTCACTATTTATTTATTTATTTCTTTATTTATATCTTTACTACTGTTTTCATTTCAATCATATTTCATGTCAATCCTCCCCACCTTTTTGTTTCTTCTCACAATAATTAATAATAATAATAATAATAATAATAATAATAATAAAAAATCAATTTGATTGGGTAGGTTCAGTGGGGAAACAAATAGAAAAAAGGGATGGAGAAAGCAACACCAGAATTAACGTGGTTCGGGAACTAGTCCTACATCCACAATTCAAATTCTTGAAATGATTTTTATTTAAATGTCAAAGCCACGATCAAACTCTTTCAAGTGTACAAAATTGGTGTCTAAACTCTACTTAAATGATGTCTTATATAGACTTATAAAGCTTAAACCTAATTTGACATAGCTAACATTTAACTTAGGTTACATTTAATTAACCTAAGTTATATGATGTAGAGTCACAAAAAATTAACAAAAATATACTACATTTTTTTTTTTTGTATGATTAGTTGAATTATATAATATATAGTGTTGTTGGGGAGTCGGGTTAGGGTGGGTTAGTAACCTAACGCGTAGTTCAATGCACTTTTTTTTTTTCATTTCTCTTTTCTAATTAACTATACCTATTATATTAGTTATCTTCAATCTTTTACATAAAAAAACAATCTTCATCACATCACATCAACTTTTATTTCTTACTAACTCTACACCCTAAACACATATTTACTAACACTTCAACTCTCTTCTCTTTCCTTTCTGGCTTAGCCAAACGTACCTATAGAGTCTATTTGTGCTACCCAACATGAAGTGGGAAGAATGAAAATGAGAATGACCATTCTCCATATTTGGGTCATGAGAATTATCCCTCTCGCAATTTTTTTTTTTTTCAAAATTACCTTTTTAACTCTTCTATTAACTACTTTTTTTATTTTTTTTTCCCTAACAAAATTTGATTCTTTCCATAAATATTTAGTTTTCTATTCTTCTTTCATTCTCATTTCCCCTACTCCCTAATGTAATTAAATTGGCTAGAGATTCAAATTGTCTTACACCACATATTATTAAACTATAAAAGGGTGGAAAATAAAATTGAAAATTTTAAAGTATTAGTAACATAATTAAAAAAAAAAAAAAAAACTGCGTAGATAAATTAAAGATGCGTTGTTGTATAATTTAACCAAAAATAAATTAATGTTGCTTAATTATGATGAAAATTTGCATATATCTCAAGGTTCTATGTTAGTTTACAAGTTCATTTTGAGTTTTAAGAAAGTTGAGTTTTAGCCACATGTATCTAATTTTGGATGTGAGGATTGATATGAAATTATTGATCTAACCATTGTTTTCTATTGGTTACATTTGAATGGTTGAAGATGAAACTCTTTAGAATATAATAACATGGTAAATATTGTGATATTTATGAAAAATATTATTTTTTTTATTAGTAAAATGAAAGTCTTTAGAATAAAATTTAAAATGAAATTGAAAATGAGACAAAAAAATTTTAAAATTAATTCAAAATTTTTATTGAAATAAAAATCGAACCAATGATTTTGTTTTTTATTAAACATTTGTTTGGACTAAATATTATTGAAAAATTAAAGATATATTGGTTCAGTTATCGGTTTAGCACAAAATCAACAAAAACCAAGTCGAAATCACCTCTAGGTGTGAGTGTGGAGGACATGGACAGTAGCAATGTGTGAGCATGAAAGAAATGTTAACCAAGTGAGACCCTACACTAATAAAGGAGAAAGGGTGAGGGAAAGTAGGTCAAAGCATAGATCCATTTTTATAATAATTTAATTGCTTCATTGTCACCCTAAACCATACCATAAGATATTAATATGGACCATAAATTATGCTTAAAAATAAACCACCATTCATAATTTCATAAAAGAAGAAAAGAGCTCTACTTCTTTTTTTCATTTTCATTCATACATTCTCTTTTCAAAACTTTATTATTTTGTTTAGAAAAAGAAACATACAATTTTATTTTATTTTCATTTTTGTAGATCCTTGTTGTGTTTATGATAGGATGGGCTAAAAGAAGATTATATATGTCTTTGCAAAAACTTGTTTTCTCTATATTTTGTTTGAACAGAAGACTAATTGTTGAAAATTTATGAAATATTTTGGAATTCCACGTTGACAACTTTTTTTTTTTTGAGATTACAACATGAATTGGGAGGTGGGGACTCGAACTCGTGACCTCATGGTATTTCGACGTTCACTAATATCGTTGAGTCACTGCTCTTTTGACAACACTCTTACAAAACGAGGTTCATAGCATTTTAAATACTATTTTGATAACGTACATGACCAAGAAAATAATAAACTAAAATTAATCCTCGTAATAAATTTGAAATTGGTATTACTCAAAATAAGTTGAATATAAGTTAAGACACCAATTTAACTTAAAAGTTAAAAGTACATGACCAATTATGATATTAAACCTTTTATTATGCTCTCTCCTTCTCCTCCGTTTTTTTTTTTCTCTTTTTTTTTTTGAGATTACCATAATAGTGGTGAGATTCTCTGACATCTTGATTATCATGTTTACACTGCCACATAGTGGTGAACGACTCGAGCTCATGGCATTTTGATAATCAAATTTACATTAATATCGTTGAACTAGTATTCTTTTGACCAATTTGTGTGGGTATGTATGTGTACGTGTGTGGAACTTCAACTTTGATAATCATACTGTACCTCATGCCTGTTGAAGTCAACTGTGGTTGGCAAATTGTGAATAGACTAATGAGTGGACCGTATAAAAACGTGGACCCAAGTATTTTTCTACTAAAAACCTTCTAATTTTAGGGGTACAAAAAGCTTGTGGTTCAAAATCAACTGATGGGTTTAGATTCTAGGCTTCTGTATAAACTACATCTCCAAATATATCGAAAATGAAGGCAATGACATTGATCACGTCAGCATTTCAGAACAGAACAAAACATCTATCATATGATTTGTTTGTTCTTACCGACTGGTTGAAGGCCGTGGCTTTCCCTTTATAGAATTCAAGTGCTGGATCACAAAAATGACTCCCATTACAAGTATGAGGCAACCCACCAGCGTGCTGAAAAACAGGGCCCCTGGTTGCCTGGTCTGGATGAAACCGTACACACCGGTGGAGGTCACGAGGATAATATCTGTAAGTCCATCGTTTGAGAAGTCCTCGGAGATGAGAGCGTGAGTCGGCGACGCAGGAAGATCGATTGATGCTTGTATGCTTCCCCCTGGAGATATTACTACGGCCTCTTGTTCGCCTGCGACGAGGATCATTTCTCTAACGTCATGCACTCGCAAGGAGATTGCTTTGAGCGTGGGAATTACTGTACCAGCTTCCATCATTCCTGATGGAGATGGAAGATTTGACCAAGTTGCACCTGTTGAGATCTGCCACTTCCAATCGGCTCCATGACCATGCAATCCAGGTGTATATGATGTTACCTGCAGTGACTCAAAAATGTCACGAGCGCCACGGCGGAGGGACAAAAAGATGCATCCAACAATTCGACTATAATGCAACACTTTATGGATGAAAAGTGAAAGTGAGATCTCCCCGTACAACAAATAAGTTTATTTATATATTTTTTAATAAGGATCGGAACTTCAGCCCACTACATCCTGCACTCATCCAAAGGCCTACACTTGATAGACAATAAGATACAATTAAGCTTTACTTGTGACTCCTAAATTTGGAAACCTCAAACCTCTCCCAATGACACTCCTAGAGGGCTAGCAAATAAGTTTTTATGAGCACACAAATTGAATCCTACTGAAGGATAAAAAGAATGCATTCAAGATTCAAACTTGTAAATTTGTAATGGTTTGGTTCGGTTATGTCGGTTTTTGGTTTTTTCTTTCACCTTGTAATAGAGGTCTACATCCGTGCAAGTTAATTCCTGATTAAACAAAAAAGAAGCCCCATGGTATGACCAATGGGATGAGGTAATGAAGGCACACGATTAACTAGGAGTGTTCCAATTTCTTTCGATTCAAACTTATGTCAAAATGCTTAACAACATATAAAATGGGAAGAAAAGGAGAATGAAAATGCAAGTAGGTGCCAAAATGCCAATACCTCTCCCCGGTTAGTCAAGAAAACAACGTCGCCATGACTTCCTTTACGATGCCTGTGACCATCTTTTCTTGGGATAAGAATGGGAGTAGCAACTTCTAAAGAAGATATGTCTGAAGTACGGCCAAATCTGGATAGTTCTCCATGTTGGAAGAAGTTGAAAGGGGAATAATGGCATATGGAAGCATTGAAAAGCTGTTCTCGTACAGGTACCCCAGAGGTTGCAACAGCCCAGCAAGGTTGAATAACTTCCATTGATCCACGAACCACGGTGCGCTCAGCACCATTTCCTTCGACAGCCTGAATATTAAAAATTTGAAAAGCTTTTCCAAAACGAAATAATTAACCTAAATTTGGACTTCTTGAGCAAAAATGCGAAGAATACAAGAATTAGAGATGTCCATTTTTTCCATAGGGCTAGATCTGGAGCTTCATGGGGACCCACCCTAACAGGGCGGGGAATCGCCATTTAGGTGCGGGCATCATTGGTGATATTTAAATGCTATTAAGAACATATGCATTCAGTTTCGCACGACTTGAATGTCTACTAAATGGCTACAATGACGAGATCTAAACCTAAATGCAATTGGAATAAGCAAGAATCAGGAAGCAGGATAAACATGTACTCAATACCAGATTCAGGAGTCAGGAGATCAGGTAACAAAAACATATCTGAATAAACTGAAGTAGGCATGTTTTTTATCACACATCAAGGCAAACCAAGCACAGTATAACAGAGTATCCATTTCCCCCCATGAAATCAGTAATGCTGAAATTATCTAGTATCTACTATCATAACATGAACAACAAATATTCAAGACTATTTGGAATTGAACAGCACATATTGCAATAAATGAGGAACCAAGTGCCCATAGCCATGTAAATATTGATAAAAAGAAAACTCATGTGCACCTGAACGTGATCAAGGACTCCGTCTCCATTAATATCAGCATGAAGACCACCTTCTTGAAGATGTAGCTGAAAATTTTAATAGTGATTTAATAACAGAAGTAGTTTTTCTAGGATTATAGACTAACTAAAAGAATAATTATTAATTTTCATGAATACGGTATAAACTAAAAAAATTTGTGCAGGTAATGATTGCTCACCTTGCAAATAGTGCGGCCAGACGCCAAATGCAGAGCTTCTATCCCTTCTTTTTGATGAGCCACGACAACATTAGGAAGCCACCAAAGCTTGGTATAGTTAGTTATGGTAGGAACATATAGCATAGGCTGCATCAAAAAAATAATAACAGGGAATGAAAAAGATAATAATAACTGAGAATGAGGAACAGTTTTATCCTCCCAGGGAGCATGAAGCGAGAAACAAATCTCACTCCTAGCTTGCCAAAAAAAAACTATGATTTTGAGCTGAACTAAAATGGAAGCTTTTTAAAGGCAATGTCTTTCTGGAAATTCCTAATAAACAGCACTTGGGGGGAAAAGAAAACATTCTAAGTCAACACGTAAAACTCCAGAAAATTAAATGCGAGACTAAAACTTGGAAGTATTTCTGGAAAATGGGTCCAAAACACGGAATACAAATCTAGATCATTGTTGAAGACCCAAGAACTTGTCCATCATAATTCAATGAAGGCATTAACGGAGTGTACCTTTTTAGTTTTTGCCGAACCAGCAATATTTGCAGCAGTACCAATAATTTTAGGAATCCTTTTAGTTGAGTCTTTCCCAGGAGGATGGTTTTCCTCAGGCTTGTGAAAAGGATAATTAACTGATTTTCCAGATGTTTTCTTCAGTGTTTTCCTTTTATGCCGCTTGAAATGTGCCAACTCGAACACAGTGTCTTCTCTTCTATCCTGTTTGAACAATCAACACTATTAAAAAAATCGATAAATATATTTTACCAGATAATTATAACGGAAAAGTACGTGTACATGTACCCTTACCCAATGGTGTGGCATAACTCCAAGGATTGACTCTCTAAATTCCCTGCACTCAAACTGCATTTTGGAAAGGCACGGGAATCATAATAGTATTTATTTTTAAAAGGTAAATCATCTCAAACATTGCGGAACTGGAAAATTTTCTAACTACAAACACTTATGCTTCTGTGGAGGGTAAAAATTTGTGTTTAGATCTCAACAAATATTAGTGTACATGTAGAATAGTAATGGAATTAGCCAATGCTAGAATAAGAATAAGTAATAAGGTGTCATACATACCTCTCCAGGATGTCGAGCATTCAGAGAATGAACATCGAGCTTGTAATTATGTTGTGGAATTAATTGTGATGCATCTGAAGAATGTGTCTCAATGTTCTGAAACATGAAGATATAATTATTAATAAAAGGTAAATGCCTAAATTTACCGAGAGTTATTAATTGCAGTTACTCAACAGAGAGGAATGGCCATTTTCTGATGAGTAACTGTGTCCACTGAAGAAGTTTCCCAATAAATAATATGAAAAGGCAAGAAACAGAGTGTAAGCCGAATCACCTCATTCTTCCTGCTCCATCGTAACACACCAGATCGACCAGCAAATGCATAAAATGCAAAATGGCGTAAATCTACTGTTCCAGAGTTCTCAGAAGTCTGCATAGGTGCATTACTTATCATGTAAGCATCTTCTGCTAATATTTAAGTTTAACATAAAAGAAAAATGCAACTACATAATGCAGCTAAATTTGTAACATTGACTAGTCATCAGTAAGTTAAGTAACAAACTTCCCCGCGTTGAGACGACAAATTCCATCTCCAAAATAACATGATAACACACGACAGTTTATTCTTTTCAAGGCTCCAATTCACACAATCATCATCATTTTCCACACAGAAGGCACAGATGAAAGAAACACTAGAAATGTTATTACTTTGATTTACACCGCCAGAAAAAAAAAAAGAGAAAAAAGGCCCCCGTACCTCTTTTTCTGTAGCACTTCTTCTATGCTGCTCAGCTTTCTTTTCTGCAATACCAATTTCTTCAAATGGATCTATGAAAATCTATAAGGAAGTAATTTGGTCAATAGAATGTTGATTGCATAGTGCTGAATCCTCCATATGGCATGGTGAACTGGTTTATTTTGACTACATCCTATTTGCACTACATTAGTCATTCAGAATTGAAACAATTGGAAATTTTTAACCGTGGAGAAGAAAAAACATAATATTGCAGCATTCAAACCAGTATTGAGAAAAATAAATAAACCAAAATACAGCAAGACATACATGTGGCTGCATTTCCATTCTGCCCCCAACAATAACCAATCCTGAATCACCATGCTTTAGTGTATAATTGCTAATAGAGATTGCTATCTCTCTGTGGTGAGCATTATGTGGAAAATCCTCCTGCAAAATTCAACAAAGAACTAGGCTCTATCATTAAACCAGATGATCTAAGGAGAATGAGAGAAAAAAGAAAACACTGAACAAGGCAGATAGCACAGAAAAACAAAACCTGCATATTTGTTTCCCATAACTTCTCGAGATTATGATCAAAACACATCACAGACCAACCCGATGTAACAACAACAAGAACTTGAGTCACTGGTTGCCCCTGTCTGGGATGCCGATCGATTACTCCAGTAGCCATGGCCACTGGACGCCTACCCGACGAAATGCGTACTTTATCAGGCAACAAAGAGACCTCTATTAGTACACGTGCATTACTAAATCCCTCATCCACTCGCCTACTATGTGGTTCCAAAACCTGAAACAACCATACAAAGCTGATAAAAACAAATCTAACTAGCCGATTGACCAGCAAAATGTTCTCGAAATGCAACAATCATATACTATACAGAAAGAAAAGTAACACTGATCGATCCAATTAGTACATAAGAAAACATGCGTTGATTGGGAAAAAAAAAAAAAAAAGAATGCGGCACGGAAGTCCAGATTACCAGAATTTTAGCATCGTGCGTCGCAACAAGGACCTCCTTCTTTCCATCACCATTAAGATCGGCGACGACTGGTGGTGGTAGACGATCTCCCTCATACTTGATTGGATACTCATCAGTTAAATGCATCCACGCCTCCCTAAACGAGAAATCGCCCTCGTGCTGAAATTCAAGAAAAACGCAATAATCATAAGAAATCAACTAAGGAAATTCAAAAGGAACGCCCAATGGATGAATTCAGAAGCAGTTATGTACAACTATGTTCTTGAACAATTAATACAAATGAGTACATAAATTAAGCAAAGAAGAAGACAAAAAAATCGGAAACCTGAAGGGAGAAAAAGATAGCGAAGGCCGAGAGCATGAGAATGGCTAAATCTCGCTTCCTCATATCGTTTGATTCTCTTTGAGCTTCAGCTCCAGTAGGTTGAATCAGCAGAATCACAGTTCTTCACGGAAAATACTGCATCAATAGTTCAACATTTCACCGAATTCCATTGGAGGAGAACGATCTTCAACACAAGACGCGACGGAGACAACGCTGAATTCCAGCAGTTCGATACCGCCGGTACGGACACCAGTTTAGTAATCTTCTCTTGAGACTGGCCCAATATTTCGGGCTTCACTGATAATATTGTTGGGCCGACTTGTCGTTTGGGCTCGTTACATTTCTTATTGGATGGTTGGCTAGAGTGAAAAGGAGGAGAGAGAAGGTTAAAGAAGGAAAGAAAGATACAAGAATGAAATAAAAATAAATTAGTCATTCATGGGATGTAATCTTGTCGGCCAAATAAATAAAGAGGATTAATTTTTTTTAGGGTTCGTTTGATAACGTTTTTATTTTTCGTTTCTTGTTTATGTTTCTTATTTAAAAAAAAAAAAAAAACTTGTTTGATAACTATTGTTTCTAAAATTTTAGTAAGAGAACGTCTACATTATTTTAGACTTTAAATAAATGTCTAAAATAATAATAATTTCATCCTCAACATATCCTATATATTAATCTTGAAATTTTATTGAAATGGCTACACAGAGATCACTCCTTGATTTAGAAATAACCAACCAACTTTTTTTTTAATAGATTTTTTCTACACTTTTATATCAAAATATAGATATCAACAATTTTTCTACCACGACTCAGGTGAATTGAATATCCAACATATTATCGGAGGTCTCTCAAAGTTTCACCTCAAAATTGTCCTGGAATCTATGTCTATAAAGTTGCATACAATACTGTTTGGAACACAAGGAATATGTGTTCGGATTACAAAACAATATATTTTGATTTTGTTCATGAATCCTCAATATCCCGATTCATATCGTCTATCTTGACATGACTCCAGCTCATTCAAAAGTTTAGTGTACTACACAAATAACACTTACAAATAAATGATTGTATAATAGATTTGTGAATGTGTTGTACATGAACTTTTTTGGCTAAAGGGGAAGACGAGACTATAAATGATCGGAACTGTTTTTTTAGGCCAACATGTTGATGTCACAACAATATGTATGTATGGATATTGCAACTCTGTTTTTTTTAATGATATTCATACATCCCTATGCAATAATCATTACAAACACATGACGTACCATGTGTATATACTTCACATTCTATTTTTTTTATTATAGGTTTATCACCGTCACAATTTTCATATCTGATTTGGGAGTAGGTAAGATTATAACCATACTCAATCTATTCAATTAAAAAAAAACACTTTTTTTTCTTAGTTTTTGAAAACATTAATTTAAAATTTGAATCAATTTGGCATCTCATTTTTTTCCCACTTGTAAATCTTAGATTTTTTTTTTATTGATTGTTACAATTTTTTTTTTTAATTTTTTTATATTTAAAGAAACCTTAATGGGGGTGATAGGCATAAGTGTAAAGAATATTTTATTTAATTAATAATTAATTTCAAAATTAAAGCTACAGTTTAAAGTACAAAATAAACTAGACATTTCTTACTATTTTTTCCAAACGTATCGGGTTCAAGTCAATAATATATAATTAGAGTAAAGAATTAGCAGACTTAAAATCATAGAAATCAAACCACTTTTACACAAAATCATCTCAAATCCTATGAATAAATTGCAAGTTCGGTGAGATCATGTTTGTCCTAAAAGATTAACTTCATTTTAATTGAACAATGTAAAGTTCAAATTTAAACATTATCCAATAAATAAATAAATATATATATATATATATACACACATATATATACATATATATACACACATATATATATATATA
>JBBMEG010019492.1:0-27111 GCA_037832605.1 Cyclanthera cordifolia | reverse complement strand
TTGGAAAAGATATTCTTAGAAATAAGAATATGACCATTTTAATATAATTATTTAAAATGAATAATATTTTCCATAACCACAAAACTTTATTTGTTGGAATATTATTTAGAAAAAGATGTTCTTGAAAGGGAATATGGCCTAAGTAATTTTCAAATAATATTTCCGTAAAAAGGTAACTTTGGAACTTCCAAAACTCTGAAAAAGAGGAAAGCACCTAAATTACTCTTCACAATCCGGTCAGCTCGAAAATGAAGAGTGGGAGTAATGTTATAGCCTAAAAATATCTCGAAAGACTCGGAAGAGATTGGGACCCGCATGAAGAACAACTAAGCCGACGCCGACCCCCCGGGGGTCGGCCAAACAAGTCCGACACCTCCAGGGGTCGGCCAATGAAGGCCAGGACCCCCTCGGGGTCGGCCCTTGCAGCCTTACCCTTCTCGGGTCCGACAACGAGTAGGTCCATCCGAGTGGATGGGCCGTGGAGGTCAGGACTCTCCGTAGAGTCAACCGAGTTCAAGTAACGTTTGGAGGTGTTGCACCCTGTGGCGTCGCCCGTTACAACGAGTAGGTCGGCCCCATTGGGTCGACCGTGGAGGTCAGGACTTTCCGTAGAGTCGATCGAGTCTAGAATCAAAACCGTTACACCTCTAAAGGGTAACGACCAGGAGTTATGCCGGTATTCATACCGTCTTAATGGCGAACGTTTCTAAACGGCCGACCGTTACATCGCCATTAGTGAGCCGCAGCGGTTACAAGGCCGGCTGTTATAAAAGTCAATTCATTCCTCCCTTGGAAGGGGCGATTCCTAAGCTAAGTACCCTTAAGCCGTTCTTTGTGCTTTAGTTATTTCTCCCTAATCAATTTTCTGACTTAGGCATCGGAGGCCCTGTGGCTCACACCACACCGGTGTGCCCTAAATTTGATTTTTTGCAGGCCCTTTTGTCCTCAGCTAAATAAATCTTACTGTGGATAACCAGTTGACCATTTTTCGGCATCAACAACTTTGACACTGTGAGTTGCTACTTAGTCTTCTAACGTATCAAGGATTCTCCTAAAAATATGTTGCAAGGACTCGAGTTTTTCAAAGGATAAAATCAGAGACCTTAGTTACTCTAATATATGTAAATCAATTATAAAACAAACTTAACAGAATAATCAATGCTCATTTACTGAAAATAGTTATTCAGTGGGATCCTAAAACATTTAAATACTCTGTAAATAATAATCACAAACTGTGGAATTTAAATCATGCTAGAACTTTTCCTAGATTCGAATGCAACATTCCCCATAGTCAACGCAGAAGCATTGTCACCATTTTAGTCCAAGTACTTGGAGAAAATCTACAATGAAAAAGATGAGACGCAAAACTCAATAAGAGGCCCAAACTCGGGGTACAACATGTATACAGTAAAGAAGTATATCACATAATACAATACAAACCATAAAAAAAACAGTAATCGACAATATTAAGGGGTACACTGACACAAACATTATGGATGCCAAGTCATGGAATGTGATCTGTTAGAGAGATCAATAACCTATGTCAAAGACTAGAGAAGTCTATCAGCTCAAACTATAAATCAAAAAATACCATTCACGTTGTCCTTTGACTCTAGGCAATCTTGGTAACCAATGAAAGTGTGAGAGCATCTCGGCGAGCCGAAGCAATCTCGTGCCACCAGATTTCGAGCACTCGCTCGAAGTGGTAGTACAAACACCCTTCACAGTGGCATATTGCTCACACCTCCACTCCTAAATATGGCACTTGGGAAAAGTCAACCAAACTTGTTGTTGGTATGACTAACCAGTTCCACAAAATTCTTGACACTACCGAGATAAGGAATATCATCTCCTCATCCAACACTTGAAAGATCCCTTATCCGAATATAACAACTATGACACGTTTGACCTCACTGTAGCTCATGCTCTCAAGGAAATCATGATCCCTTTGGGACCTAACACATGGATAACATAATCAGTTCCCTTTGTAACACCTAAACATGGTTAACATATTCAGTCCCCTTTGTGGAACATAAAAACAATTGGTCTTTCTTGAGATATCTATAAATGGGCTAGTTCCTTTTGGAACATCCCGACACTGATAAATCAACAATCAATATGTCTAGTTCCTTTTCAAACATTCTAACCCAACATATTTAACAAAATATAAAGCAAGATTTGACTAGTTCACTTAAGAACATGCCGACCTAAAAAACATAAGTGATATATCTCAAAACAATAAGGAAACAAAAAAATATATCAAACAAGCTCAATCAACAAGAATACATGTTATTAAACCACAGACCACGAGAAGGGGTAATGATTTCTTACCTGGCCGAAATCTACAAATGAGCTTCATAGCTCTAAATCAACGAACCACAAAGACCAATACTTGAATATGGCCCTAATGAATAAAAGAGTTAGACCTAGCACCTAAGACTATTAAAAATGGAAACAGGACATCGAAATTGACCAAGGGACCAAACTTTGAAAAATAGATTTTTGAGACTCGAGGCTCAGTCAAGCTAGGTTGACCCGATCAATGTCGGTCAAAGTTGGTCAACTATGAATTAAAGGTTTAAGGTGATCAATTATTTTCAATAAACGTATATGGATCAATTTTATACGAAGGATGTCTAAACAAGTAAATGGTCAATGATCAATATCAACTAAAGTCGCCAAAAACCAAACCTAACCCTCTCTCGGTCTCAACCTTTGTGAACAGAAGGTTAGATTTATTATTATGGTTCAAAAAAATAAAGATTAATTTCTAGGAATGCGAAATTATCTTTGAAGTACAATACCTATAAGAAGCGAAACGATGAAAAATGCCGACACGAGAACCTTTCTTGATCGCGACTACTTCTTAAGTTTGAGAAGGGGGGATCTCATTAAATCATGTTCAATTATTAGCTACTGATTGGTGACAACGAAATTCCATCATGATAAAAATCTCAAAACCTAAGTGCTTGAAACAAAGAAAATACAAAAGGCGATGTGTTCATGATTTGGCAACTTTTCTTAAAAATTCAAGAAAGTCTCTAAAATCCTATCAAGAATCATGATAGATCCAATATTATACGGTAAAAATATTACTTTGTCTAAAAATATAGCGAGATAGAACATGAGAAGCAAAACGACACATACTTTTGGGATCGCCTTTGGTATACAACAAGCGCAAAGAGAGAGAAAAAGATTATGTTTCTTTCTTTCAAACTCCACAAATAAACCAGAAAATAACTTTATTTAGATAGAAAGAAAGATTAGAATTACCTTGGGTATTGGATCGAGGAAGAAAGATCAACGAAACCAAGATTTGAAGGTTCTTGAATTCGAAAAATGCCAACAAATCCTCTTAGAGTTATTGGCTATAAAAAGTTGATAAAAGATGAGTTTCTTGGCTTAAAAAGTGTTTTAAACTCAGGATTTGAGATTGAAAATAACTTACCTTGAAGAACAATGAACGATGTAAAACCACAAACTACAAATTGATCTTTGTTTTGTTGTTAGCGGCAACAAGTGTCATGGCCAAGAGAAGAGCATATTTTTGAAATTATGCGAATGAGACTATGTTGTGGAAACCCTAATCCAATCATAAGATGGAGTATTTATAAGGCAACCTCTTGGATAATTATCGTTTGACCACAAGCTTTCTAAAATTGTCTACTTTACCCCATTTTGGCAAGGATTGCATTTTAGCCCCTTGTGGACTAAAACCATTACAACCATAGAATATAATCAACAATTAACACCCAAAATTCAAAGATATCAATTTAATTATATGATTAAACTATCCAAAAATTTGAGCATTACAATACTCCCCCCTTAGAAAAACTTTCGTTCTTGAAAGTTGTATATGGTCAAAACACACCAATGAACATAACACTCAACCGTTAAAATATACATATCAATTACAACACGAACGCCAATACTAAAGAAAAAAAAAATTAAACCCCAAAACAATGAAACATGGCTCATTGAGGACAAACGACAAAACCAACACAACTTTTACAAGCCACAAAACAAAAAACCAACCAACGACATACTAAACCAATTCTTTCTATCATCCTAAATGATCTTAGCCTTCCAAGAACTTAAATCTTACAAGCTACTTCTCTTTTAAGGTAGAACATAAACATGAGACTCCTAGTCTCGATTCTTGCGTCATTTTGCAAAACTTGAACTCAACTTAAACCATTGCTCAACTACAAACAATCTCAAGGGCAAACGAAACAATGAAAAACAACAATCCTTTAAAGAACATCACATTACCAAGGTGACTAACAACTAAAAAAACAACAAGGCTTCAACTTGTCTTTCCAAGACAACAACTTAAAAGCAACAACATGACCTCTATAAAAAAAAAGATCCAACAAACTCGGGCTCCAATTGCCTAACAAAACACCCATACCTTACCACCTAGGTAAGGTCTTAACTTGCTAGCTCGAGGTGAGCTAAAACCGCATAACGACACCATCTTGAGGGAACCAACTCCCTATGATCCTTATCCAACACTCGAAGCGGTCAGAGTCTCCACCCAAACTAACTCTAGTGGTATCCCATGTGTACCATAATCAACAAAACTTAGCAACAAACCAAAATAATAAAGAAATGAACTACAACTCATCACTTTAACCTCATGCTAACTAGTCTTAACTCCAAACCAAGCAAAACTCAAACATTGCAAAAATGAGGTTCACTTTCCTCTACCAAACATGTCACCAAGGCACAAACCAATGCAATAAAAATTGTACTACAATTCTAATTTATCCAAAAGTCAAATTGACAATCTCTTAGGGTCCCATCTTGACCCTACTAACAAATTAGCACCTAGCTTAACATTAAGTTTATCTTACTTGAGCGCAACCTCTCTTAGCTCAATAACCAAAGAAACAATATCTTGCTCTCAATAGAAGCCTCAAAAGAATGAACATCTCCAAATTATGGTCGAAATACTAGCACAAGTAAACATCACTTGCATGATGCTCGATGAGGCAACAACAAATAACAACCTGTTCAAAGAAAAACTTGCCCTTACATGTAAACTACTATTTCTAGCCACTAACTCAATAGACCAACTCGAAGCATCTGATGGGAATTATCCAACCTCATACCTCGAATCTCTTACTACATCTCATCGAATATAAGCTCATGTTTACCCTAACCCTTCAAAACAACACCTCAATAGACTTTTCTCTCGAACAATACTAAAAACCTGACAACTCATGCCTTACAAAAAACTTGGCCATTTCATTGGTACCGACTACTTGGCCTCACAACCAACAATACAAACTTTGGTCAAGTGTACAAAAAATGGTAAATCTTGCAGAGCTCGGCTAGAACTCTCTAAGGCAGACCTCAACTGATCGAGATCGTGACCACTCTAGCAGCACAACTCGATGAAACCATTACACAATACACTATGAACGACTACTTTCTTACAAGGGACTAAGAATCCATCTTGGAACACCAAAACTCTAGAAACCTCTTAACGCACAACTACAGGAACTCTTAATACAAAAGTTGGAAGCACCACAACGAATTCTTTACAAAAAAGTGATTATCTGAGCAATTGATAGCTTTTAGTTACTAATTCTTAACAATCAACCCTCTTTATTGCTTATGGAAAAAGGCTAAATGAACTTCAGACTTAACAACTCGGTGTAGGGCTTTCCTTATCAAATATAGCACTTGTAACAATCTCAGCTTCAACTTCTGAACTAATTTTCTCGAGAAAACAATTCAAGGCTTATAAAAGATTTATCAACAGACTAAACTTCCAACCAAGGAAAATCCACAATGGTTATTGCACTCTCACTCAAGAATCAACTTGGGCGTCGACCAATTATTTTCCAGGACAACAAACTTTTAGAAGCAACATCTTACTAGAACCAAGTAACTACTCGAACTAACAATCATAGGCTTACAACCCAATTCCACCAAGAATAACTTACTTCAATAGCTCAAACTGAACTTTACTTTCTAGGGAGCATAACACACTACCTACAGTGACTTATCCATCATATGTGGTCAATCAACAACCACTCCTATCGTATCCACAAGCTAACCAAACTATCAACTTACCAAGAGGTAACCAAACCTCTAGTGGAAAAACTAACTTTCAATATCTTGGTAAAATACCACGCCGATCCAAAGACAACGTCTAACAACATGAACCACTCAAAGGTTCTAACCTTTCATAACTTCACCTCAAAAGGCAATAACAACCACTGAGTCTCCAAACTCCAACTCGAACTTCTACGGGCAACTTGCTATAGCGACCTCGCAACACTTCACCTTATTGAATGCATACAGCTTTCACGACCTCTTTACTTTTCTCACCAAGAGAAGCACAACTGATACATCTTAATTCTAGGACACCTTAATCCACAAGCTACAACCTTAACAAGTCATGGATCTCAAACACAACTTTATTTTCCAACAACTGTACTAAGCGCTCATAAGGTTGCACATCTTCTTCAGGACTTCTAACTTGAGTTTGTTTATTCATCGTAATACTACAACTTTGGAATAATAGCTTTGCCAACCATAACTTTAAGGAAGCACAACCTTCAACAGAAACTCCCAACTTGCTTCTGAAACTCTAGAAATTCTCAGGCACTATTGGTTTGAAACAATGAAGCAACAGCCTTAGCTAGTCAAGTCGGATATGAACAAGCTCGAACTCAACACTCAGGAGGAAAATCAATACAATCGGGTATGAGAGCTTGCAATCGAGATCTCAGTCACTGACTTTTCGGCATACTAGCTCAGAAGTCTCACATAGCTTGGTTTACTACTTGACCATCCACCTTAAGGTGTGATAAGCCTATAGCGATCTACTTAGCAACTTATTCTAAGGGTGACATGCCATCATACACTATTCAAAAACCCATAAACTAACTATTTACTTTCACATGCAGATGTTCTAGTTTGCCGCCAAGTATCACAATCCAGGGCTAGTTTCAAGGTCATTACTCTTGAAACTCAAAATATTAACATTATATCATTTATAAACAAGATATCACAGCAATATTTATTAATCAATACCAAACATGCTCAAGTTATCACATCAAACATCTATCAATAATATAACTCATGCTCACGACATTATATCAATAATTATAATCAATTTTATCTCATGCTCAAGACATCATTTCAAGATCTATCAATCAACATCAATCATGATCAGAATATTACATTAAGTAATCACAAAAGGCTTAATTGTATTACATGCTCAATTGTATACTCATAGCTCAACTTGTTACTTGATGATGACTAGCTCACTTATGACTATGGGAGCCAACGACTACATCTTAAGCTAGTCTACAAAATCTATGACACTCTACTCTGTTACCAACTGTAAGAACTCGATTTTTTTAAAGGATAAAACCAGAGACCTTACTTACTTCAATGCATGTAAATCAGTTATACAACCAACTTAACAAAATAATTAATGCTCATTTATTGAAAATAGTTATTCAATGGGATCCCAAAACATTTAAATACTTAGTAAATAATAATTATAAAACTTGGAATTTAAATCATGCATGGACTTTTCCTAGTTTCTAATGCAACGATCCCCACAATCAACATTGTGGCCTGGTCAGCATCCTGGTCCAAGTACCTAGGGGAAATACCACAATGAAAAAGATGAGTCACAAAACTCGGTAAGGTGCCCCAACTCGGGGTACAACATGTATACAGTCACATGAACATATCACATAATACAATACAAACCATAAAAAATAGTAATCAACAACATCAAAAGGCACACTGACCTAAACATCATGGATGCCAAGTCATGGAATGTCAGCACCTCTGAAAGAGATCAATAACCTATGTCAAAGACAGAGAAGTTTATAGGCTCTAACTGTAAATCCAAAAATACCCTTCACGTAGTCCTTTGACTTTGGGCAATCTTGGTAACCAATGCTAGTATGAGAGCATCTTGGTAAGCCGAAGCAATCTGGTTGTCACTAGACCTCGAGCACTCACATGAACTGGTAGTACAAACACCATATCTAGGGGACATCATCCACACCCTTACTTCTAAACACGGCACCAGGGAAAAGTCAAGCAAACTCTTGGTAGGTATGGCTAACCGGGTGCCACCGGATCCTTGACACTATCGCGATAGGGAATATCGTCCCCTCTCTGATCAATACTTGATAGATCCCATATCTGAGTCTAACAGCTAAGACACGTCTGACCTAACCGTAGCTCGTGCTCTCAAAGAAATCACGTCCCCTTTAGAACCTAATACATAGATAACATAATCGGTCCCCTTTGAAGCACCTGGACATTGTTAACATACTCGACTCCCCTTAGTACATCTTAAAACACGTTCCCTTTGGAACATCAAAACAACTGGTCTTTATTAGAATATCTATAAATGGGCTAGTTCTGTTTGGAACATCCCAGTCCTAATAAATCAACAATCAATATGGATAGTTCTCTTTAGAACATCCTAGCCCAACATATATCACAAATTATAAAGCAAGATTTGACTAGTTCACTTAAAAACATGATCCTAGCCTAAAAAACATCAATAATATATCTCATAGCAATAAGGAAACACAACAATCATCCCAAGGTATCAAAAAAGTTCAATCAACAAGCATACATGTTATTAAACCATACACTACAAGAAGAGTAATGGTTTCTTACCTGGCAGAAATCCAGAAATGAGCATACAGCTCTAAATCCAACGAACCACTAAGACCGATCCTTGAATATGGTCCTAACGAATAAAAGACTTAGAAATAGCACCTGAGACCATTAAAAATAGACTATGGTCATTGAAATTAACAAAGAGGACCAAGCTTTGAAAAATAGATTTTTGGGACCCAAGGCTTGACCAAACCCGATTTACTCGGTCAATGTCAGTCAAAGCTGGTCAACTCTGAATTAAAGGTTAAAGATGATCAATTATTTTCAATAAATGCATAAGGATCAATTTTATACAAAGGATGTCTAAACAAGTAAATAGTCAATTATCAATATCGACTAAAGTCACCAAAAACCAAACCTAACTCTCTCTCTCGGTCTCAACCTTTGAAAATACAAGGTTTGATTCATGATTATGGTTCCAAAAAGAAAGATAAATGTATGGGAACACGAAATTATCCTTGAGGAACAACACCTACTGTAAGGACCCGACCCAACACAAAGTCTAACCCGGGGCCTTAACCTCTTATGCATGAATAACATTACTAAAATCATGGAGACATGCTAAATATCTTTGTATTTATTGAAAATGATTTAATAAAATGTAAACATAGTTCATGGGTACCCAGAAAACGATAAAATATCATTCAAATCCTATTCTAAACATGCCTCAAACCATTTCATGCTTTAAATTCATGAACTCAATATAAACCTTTAAAATAACTAAAGAAAACCACTTAGCTTGCCCATGGTCACATCAGCTTCAGCTCAGCCATCCCGGTCCACCTGTAAATACCGGGAAAGATTCCACAATGGAAATGGTGAGTTCGCAAAAACTCAGTAAGGGATCCCAGCACGAGATCTAGCAAGAACACATATATAATCAGAGAAACACTAAGTAACGAGATTATGTAAATGTCCTAAGCCATAGCTCTAACTCAATCCTTTACTCAACCATGAATCTCATTGCTTGGTCACAAGACCTTAACTCAGCTCATTATCTTAATCTTGGTAACCTATACTACTGTGCGAGCACCTCGGCGAGCCGAAACAACCTGGTTGCTGCCAGACTTCGAACACTCACACGAAGGGTAGATCTCGGACCCTCTACTATGGGATATCTCCCGACTCACACCCCTAGAACAACACTTGGGAATAGTCAGGCGAACTCTGGGTAGGTATGGCTAATCGGGTGGCCCTCCGATCCTTGACACTACCGCGAAGTAGGAATATCTTCCCCAACGCCCTGCACCTGGACTAAATCCCTAAACCTTGTCCCCTTTGGAACCTCTAACTTGACCATACTCAACTGTCCCTTCGAATCCCCTAAACCTTGTCCCCTTTGGAACCTCTTAACTCGATCATACTCAATGATCCCCTTTGAATTCCCTAAAACAGAACATGCTACTTATAACCCGAAACAGGAAGTAACCTTCAAACATGATATAACCTTCGAAACAGGAACCCTAGTCTTTAACTAACATGACAACCTAAGTACCAGGATAATCGACCCTATGAATCAACTCGCAGTCTCAGAACAACACACTAAACATAGAACATTCAGAACATGCTCGAAAAATACATAAAACGAACTAAACATAACAGATAAGCCATCTTAAAACATCAGAACACACATTCACGGTAAAACACATTAAACAGTGCTTAAATAATCATATACATGCTCAAGATTATCCACATTGACCCTATACTAGGGAAACAGTCCCTTACCTTAGCCGAAAACCGCTCGGAACGTCCCTTGGAACTCGAAGGAAGAATCCCCTAAAGAATCGTCACCTAAAAAGGGTCATACAGGCTAAACGGGTGAGAATTAGGCTCTAAAAACCCCAAAAACGAACTCGGGACACGGGTTTTACCTTGGAATTGAAGTTCAGGATTTTTCGGTCACCAGAGACTGCGGCGGCGGCGGCGGCGCGTGAGAAACGGCGGCGGCGAGTGAGCTGGCACTCGCCGGCGCGTGACGCGCGTCTGGGAGCAGGCTCGGATGCTGGTTCGGGCCCATCAGGAGGCTCGGCGCACGCGCACGGCTTGGAGGCGAGGCTCGGGAGCTGCTTGGCGCGGCAGCAGGCTCGGCTCAGGCTCGGATTGGACGTCGGCTAGGCTCGGACTGGCGCTGCAGGCTCGGCACTAGAAGACAAAAGCCGAAGCTGCAAACGGCCACCCACTGTGCGACACGCGTCAGCCTTCGATTGGGGAACAGAACGGCGGAAGTCGATTGGCGCAGGCGCTGGCGACTTCTGATTGGTGCAGGTGGGCAGCGCTGGCGCGACCAATGGGTGCGTGACGCGTGGCGGCTCGCGGCTGGCGTGGACTGACGGCGGCCTCTGATTGGTCGTCAAGGCAGTGCATGCCGATTGGTGCAGACGTTCGCGTCCGTGATTGGCCACTTCAGGCGGCGGCGTGCGACTGGCGGACAGGTGGCGGCGGTCTGCACGGAGTCCAGCGGCACGGCTAATAATGGGGTGTTTGATGGCTTTATGATTTGGGTTTATGAATTCCATGCGATCATTGGGTATTTATAGCCCAATGATTGGCTATTTTGGATTTTAGCCTAATTTGTCTTATCCCTATTTTGTCTTTTAGCGCCAAAATTACCAAACTGCCCCTGTTGAACTAAAACTCCTAATTTGACCCTAATTTCTTGAAAAGACCTATTTGCCCTTGCTTTCTTAAGCCTAAAATTAATATCCTAGGGGTAATTTAGTCAGTTAAACCCCCGTATTTCCCGAATTAAAATAATAACCTAATTCTTTATTCAATAAGCAAAATTAGGGTTGTTACACCTACAAGAAGCGAAATGGTGAAAAACGCCGACGTGGGAACCTTTCTTGATTGTGACTACTACTTAAGTTTGAGGATAGGGGTTTCTCAATAAATCTTGCTCAAATATTAGCTACTGATTGGTGACAATGAAGTTTCATAATGATGAAAATCTCAAAACCTAAGTGCTTGAAAGAAAGAAAAACAAAAGGCAATGTGTTCTTGGTTTGAAGACTTTTCTTGAAAATTCAAGAAAATGTCCAAGATTGTATCAAGAATCAAGAAAGATCCAATAATAAATGAAAATACGATTACCTTGTATGAATATATAACAAGATAGAATATGAGAAGCAAAATGACACATACTTTTGGGATCGCCTAGGGTTTATGACAATCGAAAAGAAAGAGAAAAAGATAATGTTTCTTTCTTTCACACTCCACAAATAAACTAGAAAAAACTTTATTTAGATAGAAAGAAATATTAGAATTACCTTGGGTATTGGATCGAGGAAGAAAGATCAACGAAACCGAGATTCGAAGATTCCTGAATTCGAAAAATGCCAAAAAAATCCACCTAGCTAGAGTTATTGGCTATAAAAAGATGATAAAAGATGAGTTTCTTGGCTTGAAAAGTGTTTTAAACTCAGGGTTTGAGAGTGGAAATAACTTATCTTAAAGAAAAATGAACGATGAAGAACCACAAACAACAAATCGATCTTCTTTTCGTGTTAGCGGCAACAAGTGTCATGGCCAAGAGAGGAGCATATTTTGAAATTATGGGAAAATGCTATGTTTTGGAAACTCTAATCCAATCCTAGCTAAGATGGATTATTTTTAAGAAAAACTCTTGGATAATTACGGTTTGACCCCAAAATTTCTAAAATTGCCTATTTGACCCAATTTTGATTAGAATTGCATTTTAGCCCTTATGGACTAAAATTATTACAACCATAGAATATAATCAACAATTTACACAAAAAATTCAAATATATCAACTTCATTATATGATTAAACTATCCGGAATTTTCAGGGCATATACAATATCCAATGACAGGATCTTCTAGTGTCCAAGCACACAGCTTAATTTGTATCAACATATGCTCAAAGTTGAAAGTTCCATGTAGCTTGTGAAAGAACTCCCTGACCTAACGTACTTTTAAGGTACCGTACTAGGTAATTAGTTGCAAACATTCGTTCAAAGGTGGGAGCTACTACTAATTGTCTTAACTTATGCATAGTGCAGGTTACGTAAGGCCTCAAAACTTGTAACTACAATAAACTCCAATTAGGCATCTGTATCTCGAATGATCTTCACTTGAAAAAGTTGTTCCTGACGTAGCAGATAGCTTGATGTTTGTCATCATAGATTAAGAAGTCGGTTTAGCAGCTAAGGCTCTATAATCTTCCAAAAGCTACAAACAATACTTTCTTTCATTGATGTAAAAGTTTTTAGATGACGATTACAGCTCGAGGCCTTTGAAGTAATTGACCTTATCCAAATATTTTTTAGAGAATTCTGACCGAAGAGTTTTGACTCAAGAGAAAAATGATGACTCAGTTCTTAAACGGTTTCTCAATTTGAGAATTAGGTTAGCTGAACTGAGTGGATTGATAACGAAGACCATCAAGACCTTCAGTTATAGTAGGGAAGTGTATATTTAAAATAGAAAAATATAATATCTTTGAATATCTAATATTAAAAGATATTGAGAAAAATCAAAGATTTTCCTCTTCCTATTTAAACAAGGAATTTGAAAATCTTCCCTCCCAAAAGGGTGGACGAAATTTTCATCCTCGTTTATGGAGGGAGGATTTTTGAATCATACATTATATCTCATATATTGTTTTATTTATTTTATTTGCTATTTATCCAATAAATTTCAAAACATATATTCAATATATTCTTAAATAAATAAATCTCTACAATTAATATATCTAATATATTAATTTTCTACTTTAATAATTATCCAATAATTATTAATTGAATTAATATGTTTAACATATTAATTAATATTCTTTATTTCATAATTATCCAATAATTATTAAACTAACTAATATGTCCAACATATTAATTTATAATTCTCAAACTTAATAATTATCCAATAATTATCAATCCAATGTGTCCAACATATTTACAATTAAAAATCAATAATTATTTATAATTAATTTATCCAATAAATTAATATGTCCTCAATAATATTTGTCCAATAAATATTAAATTAATATATCTAATATATTAATTAATTAAGTTTAACTATTAAACTAAACACTTCTATTAATTATGTCTCATATAATTAATCCTTGAATTTAAACTTCTCAAACTTATTCTCTAATGAAACAGTGTACCAGCGGTTATGAGTTAGCTCGGAAACCAGTGAACCTAGAGGTTGAAAGCTATAACGACATGAGATCTAATCCCTTCTTGTTAACATCAGGCTTATTCCACTAAAGGCATGTGGTAACTCTTTCGCACTATAGGACAAGTTAGCGTCCATGAATATAATCGATCTTCTGTGATATGATCCTTCAAGAGCTTGTTGGTAATTCACAGCTGGGTCAAATGTTTGTTATATCTCTGTGATTACATTTTTCTCTTTAAGCGCCATTGATTCCTCTAATGAACAAATTTTTTATAGTCTCGCTATAAATGAATGTCTTCTCTGGCCAATGAGAGGCATATCTCTTTGTTCAATCCCCAAAATCAGTTCTTAAAGGAACAACTCTATTTCTTCCTTAATATTAGGGAAGACATGAATTTCTTCTTGTGATGTTGCGTTCCTAACTACTCACTACGAAAATCCCTAATGTCGAAGACTTATTGACCTAGTGTTGATTGACTAGTCTCACTCATGCACATCAAAGGATGCTTTCATAAAATAGTAGTTCGCAACCCACACGTGATCAAGATTACATCAATATACTCTCATTCTTAGAGAAGTGATGAGAGTTTATAATAGAATTACTAGCTCGATTATAAAATTATGGTCATGTCTTGTGCAAAAACTCATTTTCGCATAGGTGTCCCCACTCACATGTCTTCACATGAACAACCAAGATCAGGTCGTTTGTAACTCTTGGAAAGCGAGTGGCACGAACAGTGTTACCAAGACTTAGGTACCCTAGCCTTAGTCCGTATACCGTAGACAATTTAGGTGATAAACTTGGAACTAGATCCACTTGTATGTCCCACATACTTGTCCTAGTGTTCATCTAAATAACCAAGGGTATATCGACATTAATCCAATTAATGTGATAAGGCTGAATGACGTTTGAATATTAAATACGTAATTTATAGAAAATAATAACTCTTATTAATAAATGAAAAAATCATCAAATGTCTAACATTAAATGCTTATTCTTTAAATATACAAACTACTAGACATCTAAGGCACAGTCCCTAACACTAGCTAATCAACTTAGTTTATCATTACTAACTTAAACATGCAATTAATTAATAGAAATAATGCTTACAACAATCATAATCCGAGGGACATTGACCAAAACAGTACAACCTCTCCTACACATAATGAATGCATACGACATAATACTACTAAAGAAATAAATAACACAAATTAAAGAAATATATCTTGCATTAAAAATAAAGGTTCATAAAAAATAAATTAAATGCAAAGCAATAACAAAAGGTTGGACATAATTTAACGTCAGAAAAGGAAATGAATGAGAAATCTATTTGGTATGGGGCTTGGAGTAGCCCAGTCTATGAAAACTAGTATCTAGTGCGACCGTTGTAGATTTTGTAAGTCTTTCCTTTTATCAAATAGGGCTGACTCGCAGCAAGTGAAAAATTCTTTAGATCTGGGTAGTTGAGTCCATAGAGAGCCTTTGAAATCTTACACAAATAGTATGGATGAATAGAGTCTTCATAACCGGGAGGTTGGCCTCGACCTCTTCTTGATATCTACTTTTCATGGTAAATGTTGTAAGCTCCGACTTTGCGATATGATCCGCGTTGCAATGTTCTAAGATGATGCTTCTGGAAATCGGACTGTGTCACTCGAAAGCAATGTTGAAGACTTTATAGAGGCTACCTTGTAGCTAAACCTCTTGTAAGGATAATTGACCTCAATATCCTCCGCATTCATAATGTCGTCAACTGTTGGAATAACTCCCTCTTTCAAATTCTTTAAGAATTTAATCAAAATGGTTGACTTCACATTAACTTCAAAATTCGACATTTAATATGTTTGTTGAAGGTCCCTTTACCAGGACAAGGAGACCCTTGATTTTCTCCCAGTACTTCACTTCTTTAGCATTCTGTTTTAGGACATCTTGACTTGTTACCACAAATCCTTACTTGGGCAAGCAACAATGAATCTGGCCGTTCATCATCCTTTGAATCAGTTCAAAATTATTATTTTATTTTATGAATAATTAATTATGATCCAGGCTGAATGCGATCAGCATTGGGTATGCACTGCCTTTGTCACTAACTTCAGCATCTGCACTTTTGCATTCATATAGGAATTTGGTCAACATCAACATCATTATGAGTAAATCGATGTCTTCAGCTTCCTTTTTCCCGTACTAATCATGAATGCTCACAATATTGATGAGTTTTTACTAATAAAATGGGAGAAACATTCAAAGCATACCACAAAAGTGCATTTTCAACATATTTCATATTTATCATGCCTAAAGTGACAAAGTAATATATTTAGCCTAGTTTTCATATAAAATCATGCAATTCTTACACTTGTAGCTTGAATAAATAAATAAAGAGCATTAATTCTTGTAGAAATGAAGTTAAATAACTCTCTAAATGAAGAGTTATCAACTTGTCAAACCATTGACGTGAGGATAGGAAGCCATATATGGATTTATTCAACTTACAGATAATAAGAGTATGACTAGTATTCTTTTGTTCTATATAATATATCCCATAGGTAAGGCCATTTATATTTCTTCAAATAGTTCCCATTCAGAAAAGCATTGTTTACATCCATTTGTATCGGACTCTATCCATATGAGGCAAATGAGATATTAATAACTTAATAGTAATCTAGTCCTACTTGTTGATTATAACCTTTAACCATGAGTCAGGCTTTAAATCTATCAATAGATCCGTTAGGCTTGCAGGAAGAGGCACTATTGTCCAAGTGTTTGTACGTTCCATTACATTGATTTCTTCATCCATGGCAACTTACCAATCAGGGATTTTAATTGCCAAGTGAAAGTAAGAAGATTCATATGAAGAAGAAATGTTAAATAGATAGTGTTGATATCTTTTGGTTATTTTATCATAAGACAAATGGTTTAGTATCAGATGAATAACATTGCTAGGCACTAAGGTTTTCTACGGTAGTGGTAATCTTTCAAAAACGTTGGTGGTTTGTGAAGCCTAGCAGACTTCTGTAGCCCTTGATTAGGTAATTCAACAACAATTTATATAGATAGATCCCTAGGACTATGGTCGAAATGAGGATTTTCTGTCTGGCTATTAGTTTGACCTAAATTGTTGGATCTAAATAGTAAAATACTATCAGCGACCCATTGTTGTTCCCTTCTGTAACAACCCGAAGTTTTCAAGATTTAAAATGAAATTATAGTTTAAAATGATTTAAGAATTTAAATTAAAAGGCATTGGTTTAATAAATATGAAATTATTCAGTAAAAGGAAAAAATGTGCTTATTATGCTTGTTATGTTTTTAGCAAACATCCTTGTTAATTAAATTACTTGGCTAGAACCTTATTAAAACACTCTTCATGACTAAATTGGTTTTCCATATCCACTTCATGTGAACACTCAATTGTCACCTATCAAAATCACCTGTTTGACCTAAACATTAAGTTTACTCTCTTACAACTCATTGGGTCTTTAGTCGCACTGCTCATCATCCCTTCTATTTAGGATTTTTGAAATTCAAGCCACCCAAGACTCTTCACTTTCATTTTTTTTTTCTGACCAACTCATACTGGTATTCGTCTTTTGCTGTGGTGTTCATAGACACATGAGTGTTAAGCCAGAGGGACCCATCCGCCTTCGAGACTGCACCAACACTATTAAGGATGAAACTTTGCTGCTTATTGTGGTTAGTGCAGCACTCGTGAAGTCGTGGCAAGGTCAGGTTAGTGTTCTCCATTCACCACCGAGTTGTCGTTCTCTTTGCGACACCATGGGTGGTGTCTCAATACGTTTATGAGTCTTCTCATCCATTTTATTATGAAAGTTGAAACCCTATTGTTGCTATAATACTATTGTTATAACCTAAAAATATCTCGAAAGGCTCGGAAGAGGTTGGGACCCAAACGAAGGACAAGGAAGCCAATGTCGAATCCCTGGGGTCGGCCAAATGGAGGCAGCGACCCCCAGGGGGTCGACCAAGCCCATTGCCGACCCCCCCGGGGTCGGAAAAAGTCCTTGCAGACCCCACGAGGGTCGGCCAACTCCATTGCTGACCCCTAGGGGTCGGCCACGCCAGCGCTGACCCCCCGGGGGTCGACCTCACCACTTCCGACCCATCGGGGATCATCAAGAAAAATCTAAAGACCAAGCTCGAAAGCTTAGGGGTCTTGGGCGAAAGAACTCCCACAAGTGTTGTGGGCGTACCGTACTACACCCATGACATCGACAGGCGACACCCCCTACTCGCTAGCCTTTGGCGCGGAAGCGGTGATTCTAGTTGAGATAGGACTTCCATCCCCGCGCGTAGTGTCTTTTGACCCAACTCTAAATGACCAGCAGCTGCGGATGGGTCTGGATCTCCTGGAAGAAAGAAGGGACGCAACCCACATAAGGGTGGCACGGTACAAAGGCCGAATTGCCAAGTACTAAAACTCCCAAGTCAAGGAAAAACGCTTCTAAATTGGCGACTTGGTACTGAAGAGGGTGATGTCAAAAACCAAGGAACTCAACAGTGGAGTCCTGGGGCCAAATTGGAAAGGACCGTACAAGGTCACGAAGGTGGCGCACCCAGGCACTTACTATCTTGAGAACATGGACAGGAGTAAAATCCTCCATCCTTGGAACGCCGAACACTTGAAAAAGTATTTTCAATAGATTGTAATTCAAGTTGTCGATGAATAAAAATTGATATTTTTCTTATCTGTCCATCTTAATTTAAGTATATTGATCTTACTTTCATAAACTTAAATTGGGGGTATATGAGATAGAGAAGAAATAAGCAAGGAAAAAGTTCATCATTTCATTTCAAGTAATAAGTTCCTTAGTTACAACTTAGGCAAAAAAGTAAAGATTGAAAAATAAAATGCTACAAGGTAAAAAGTACTAAAAGGCAAAAAGACTGCAAGGTAAAAGTCATCAAGGCCCTCCAGAGCTGCGCCTGCTGAAAGATGGCCGAACAGGTCCGACTTGGGCAGATGTTGTCCTAGCTGAAAGACCCTGGCTTCTGTCGGGCACGCCCTGAAAGATGCGAGAATCATAGCAAGCAGCTAGGGTCGGGTCACTAGTAAGTCCGGACTCGAAGGGTGGCAGGGAAAGGTCGGTGACTCTTTCCGCAGTGCTAGAACAAAGTGACCAAAAGAGAGGAAGAAGGTTGTCATAGCTAACCCCCTCTTGGATTCGGTCAAGTGCCTAGCCAATGGCAGCCTTACCTGCGTTGTTTTCTAGAATCACAAAGGCAGGAGAACCTTTCCCAAGGTTAGGCAAGTAGGCGGCATTCTTGAGCTTCCTTTCAGTAGAAGCCAAGTCTCGTCGCAGGCGGGTGAACGTAGCCAAGTCATCTTGACGTGCGCGGGCAGCTAGATTCCAAGCTGTTTCGGTAGAGGTGCGTGAGGCGGCTAAGGCAGCCTCGGTGACTCGTTGAGCATCCCGAGCTTGTGCCAGTTCCCACTTGAGCTTGTCAGTACTGGTAGACAGAGAAGAGCGGGCTTGACGCAAGTCCTCCGAGAGGTGGCGAGAAGCTGAAGCAAAGTGCATGAATGCCTACAAAAAGAAACCAAAGTACAAGTTAGTATACGTCCTCAAAATCAAAGTATAACTAGAAAAAGAGGAGTCGTTATACCTCGTGCATCAGATGAGCTCCCTTTTCCAGGACCTGTGAGGCATCTCCTAGGGGAAAAGTAGCTGAGGAAGACCCCACTTCATTCCACAAGTTGGAAGCCAGAATCTTTTCCTCCTGCGAGTCTAAGGTAGGACAACGTGGTCCTGACAGGAGGTAGGACTCGAACCCAGGGGGAAGGCCGTGTATTGGCGTTTAAAGCCTGCATGAGTCGACCCGAGCTGGGGTAGGAAGGTGATCAAAACCAAGGCTAGGACCGTCGAACTCCGAGTCCGACCCCACTTCCAAGTCCTCTAGAATTTCGGGGAAAGGAAGGTCTTCGTCATCACAAGGCGGGAGAGAGCAGCCATCCGAGGTAAGGTCCACCATATCATCAGTGGGAGGCCTGGCAGGGGCGCGAGACGTTTGACGCGTCACTGCGTCGAAGGCACGCCTCAACGAAGGCTCATATTCCATGGCGACTGAATACAGTAAAAGGTGTCAACTTGTATTTCCAATATTCGAGGCATGCAAAGTTAGAGGAAAAAGTAAGTGGCATACCTGGAGCAGACCCCTCCTACGGAATGGCTGACTCTGGGTTAGAATCAGCTGGCATGGCTGAAGCTGGAAGAAGGTTGTACAGTGCCAGGGTGTTCGTGGTCAGGTACTGCGCGCGGGTACCCTCCTCGGGGTAAGACATAATAGTCTCGTAAAACTTCATTTCTCGGGAATGGGGATTGAGTTTCTTGTGCACTGTAAAAAAAAGTTAGTACGGTAAAGATAGATAAATCCAAGGCGAAAGTATGCGTACCATATGTCCCGAAGAAAATGGGAGTATCCAACGAAGCATCGGTGCCTGAAGCCGCCCAAGGTCCTTCAGCAAAGAACCAGCGCTCCTTCCACCCATTCTGAAAATTGGGGCACCTCATTAAAGGAGAAAACTTGCTTCTGGAGGTCAGGTAGCAGCCCACGGTGATGTCGGGATGCTGGCAGAAGCGGTAGAGCGAAAGAAGGTCTCTGGCACTAAAGGGACCTTCGAAGCCGGTGTGCACCCAAATGCTGTGAACACCGAAGAAGACATTCCAGGCATTGGGAGCTAGTTGCGTTGGATCCAGCCCTGCCATACCCAAGAACTCTTAAAGAGGAAGTATGAGAGGAAGCCGAACTTTTCGGTCGAACATGGTGGTGTAGAGGGCCACCTCGCCCAGAGGAGGATGGGCGTATGTCTCTGAAGCCAGAGGAAGCCGAAGGGTGATTTCGACTGGGATAAGGAATTCGGTCCTAAGACTGTCCAAATCCTCTTGAGTCAAAATGAACGCTGCCATTTGTGATCTTGATCCCACCACCGAGGTTCTTCGCCAAGTCCTCTTAAGTGAGGAGGAAGCCCAAAGGTGAAGGGATTCGGTCTCATAGTCAGACGAAGGGTGCATGACAGTTAAAGTAAGAGGTACCATACAAAATTCAAAACACGGTGTAAAAGGCGAGACTTTTTTTATCAAAGTGCCTAACCTAAAATTCTCCAAAGTGATCCAGTGTAGGTTGCTCATGATTTCCGCACCTTCTAAGGTGTGCCTGAGAATGTCATCCTGGTTCAGGCTCCTCTAAATAGGACCGAATCTGTCCATGCCGGACTTAGTAAGCCTAGTTCTATCAAGTGTAGCACTGATGACTTTGTCTCTTTTTAATGTACTACTCCTCTTTATAGTCACACATTTATCTAAGTATGTAGGCTAACTTGTTACCTTTATATTTGAAGGCCTTCGTGCACTTTGCCTCGACTTCCCATCACCTTTTTGAGGACTTGCGTCACACCAACTCTTCTTTGTTCGCTAGCTCTAATAAGTTTAAATGGGAGCTGGCAGAGGCTCGAGAAGCTCAATGAATTGTCGAAACTGCCTTAGTCGACTTTATGACTTCCACCGAAGCGGTCCAAAGTCTTGTTGTCTGTACACGTCAAAAGGACTTGTCTACTACTGCTCGCATTTGTCGAGAGTTGGCTTCTGCTAAAGGGAAGCTGAAGAACGCCGCTTACTTGGCTAACCTTGTGAAAGGCTCTTCTGCTTTAGTAATTTTGGAGAACAACGTCGGTGAAACATCCATTGGCTAGGCACTAGATCGAATTCAAGAGGTTGTTAGTGATGGCAACCTCTTTCCCATTTTTCGGTCTCTTCGTTCTAGCACTGCGGAAAAAGTCAGCGACCTTTCCTTGCCAACATTCGAATCTGGACTTTCAAGTGATCTAGCCCAAGCCGCTTGCTACGACTCTTGCCTGTCTGAAAGAAGTCAACTGGACTCAACCGACCAATCTCCAACAGGCGCAGCTCTAGGGGGCCTTGATTACTTTTTTGTTGCCTTCCTTTTACTTGAAGCATTTTACTTTGCAGTCTTTTTCTTCTTCTAGGTTGTAACCCAGGAATTTTTGACTTCGAACGAATAACAATCTTTTTCCTTTATTTCTCTATCTTGCAAACCCCCAATTTAAGTTTATGAAAAAAAATCAATATACTTAAGTTAAGATAGCTTTTAGAAAGAAGGAGAAAGTAACATTTTACTTTATTCATTAACAACTTGAATTACATTCTATTGATGGAGGAGGATCTTATTCATGTCCATGTCTTCGAGGTAGTAGGTGCCTGGGTTGCCACTTTGGCGACCTGGTATGGTCCTTTCAAACTAGGCCCTAGGACTCCACTGTTAAGTTCCTTGGTGTTTGACACAATCCTCCTCAGCTAAGTTGTTAACTTGGAAGTAGTTTTTCTTGACTCGGCAGTTGTAGTACTTGGCAATGCAGCCTTTGTACCGTGCTATCCTTTTGTGGGTTATGCCCATTTTCTCTTCCAGAAGATCTAGACTCGTTAGGAGCTACTAGTCATTTTGAGTATGGTCAAAAGACTCATCTCCACCGGAATTACTGCTTCCGCCCCAAAGGCTAGCGAGTAGGAGGTTTCGCCCGTTAAAGTCCTAGATGTAGTGTGGTACGCCCACAACACTTCCTAGTTAGAACCTCAGGTGGCTGCCTCTGGATGGCAACGAACCTATGGCATTTGTCGCATGCCCGAGTATACTTCTTGGAGTCTTTGGCCATGGTCGGCCAAAAGTAACCTTGCCTGAATAACCTCTTACTAGGGACCTTGCCCCCTTCATGGTTGCCACAGATGCCTTTGTGGACCTCTTGTGCATAAGTGGCCTCGCTAAAGTCTAAGCACCTAAGGTGAGGTAAAGAATACCCCTTCCTGTACTGCTTATCCCCTTGCACCACGTACTTGGAAGTGTTGAACTTAAGACGTTAGGCATCCTTTTTGTCATCTGGCAACTTCCCCTCTCCTAAGTATTCAAGGAAGGGGGTCATCTAAGTTCTTGGCGATATTGGGGTTGCCTCGCTAACTTCATGCAACGACTTGGTAGTGATGCTAGGCTTGCCTAGGATATCTACTGGCACGTTCCTGACCACTTTGATCTCCTAGGCAGCATCTAACTTTGCCAAAGCATCGGCCTTCGCGCTTTGCAACCTAGGTACTTGTTGGATTTGTACCTCTACAATGACTCCTACTACTCCCCGTAGGGTAGTGTGGTAGCACTTCCTCCAAGATAATTGTTCTCCTCTAATTTGCCCTACCCAATAGGAGTAAGGAACTTTATCACCTGGTGGTAAGTTGACGTAACCGTCCTTAGCCATGGATCGTGGGTCTTGCCACTATTGCATTATAGGCGGACTTTTCGCTCACCACCAAGAAATTGACGAAGTGCAGGACTATGTTGTCCCCTTCGCCAAAAGTTACCGGGAGCTCCACTGATCCTTCAGGGATCAAAGTCTTCCCGCCAAATCTTACTAGGGGTGTCGAATTTGGCTTGAGCCTTTCTCTTCCTAGCTTTATGGACTCGTAAGCTTTTAGCGACAGCACATCTGCCGAACTTCCTCCGTCGATGAGTATACTTCTGACCCAGATGTTGGATTTGGTTAGGGATCCACTAAGGCATCGTTGTGCAACTGATGCAATGTTGTAGCCTCAGCAGTAGTGAAACCAAGGTGTTCGTCCATTGCTTCCATTATGCGCACTTCTTCACCCCTTAGTACGCCTCTGGCCTACCTCACTTTGTCCTTCCAACTTGGGTTGGAATCACCCTCAGCCGGCCCTCCGATGATGGTTTTGATTTTCGGCGACAGTGGTAACTTTTTGCCTCTCTTTTTCTTGCTAAAGGACTTAGACGTTTTTTCACCCTCTCCCACGTACTTGTCTAGTCGTCCTCTGTGGGTGACGGACTCCATGGACTCCTTCAGGTTGTAGAAGTCCGAGGTGGCGTGGCCGCGATCCCTATGGAATAGACAGTATTTGCCTCTATTCCGTTTGTTTGATTCTGCCTTAATTTGGCTAGGCCACTTTAGCTCCTATTTATCTTGAATCTCCATCAAGATATGGTCGACGAAAATTTTCGTGGGACTGTACTTCTCAAACCGGCTAGGGGGTACCACCCGCTATTCGATCTTCTATTTTTTTCACTGGGTGCTCTTCCGCCTTTTGTTTGCGAGATTCCTTGTAGTTAGCTTCACGACAGATGTATGACTTCTCGCACTCTAATAGAGCGCCTTCCTTCTCTGCCTTCTCTAGAGTTGACCAACTCTCCTGCACTCATGTATTTTTGTGCTCTGGTGAGCAACGCAGCATAAGTGAGTGGAGCCTTTTTCCCCAGCGACCACAGGAATTTTTCATGCTTAAGTCCGACAACGACTATTGCGAGAGCCGTGCTGAGCGGGAAATGTATTCTCGATAAGTCTCATGACTCTTTTGCCTCACGGTCAGCAGATGGGTGATCGGTTTCTTCTAATCTCCCCCTCCTAGGAAGTGGGTGACGAAGGCTCTTGCTAGCTCTCTGAATGAGGCAATGGACTTGCGCTTGAGCTGCCTGAACCATCTTTAAGCTGGTCCCGTGAGCGAGAACGAAAATACTCTGCACTTGATCACCTCTCGGACTCCATGGAGTTTCATCCATGCCCGATAGGAATCCAGGTGCTCTACAGGATCCGTGGATCTATCATACTCCATAATCTATCATACTCCTTGTCGAGACAGACTCCTCCATAATCTCATCGGTGAAGAGAGGGTCAACCTGGTCTACCAAGCTGTCCAGGTCCAGTCCGTCTTGGTCCTGCGCCTTCTTCATGCTCCACAATTGATCTTGGAGGAAACAAAGTTGGGCTAGCCAAGGTTGTTGTGAAGACCTGACCCTTTAAGGGCCCTCAAAACCCTCACCCAAGTGCATTAATTAAATAACCCTTGAAATCATTTAATGAAAACATGATAGTTTATAAATTCCTCAATGGATCAAATCATCAAACACAACTTTCAAAAGATTCGAAGTACTCCTTTAAAGGAAATAAGTTATCCATAAAGGGAAAAACACAGTGCTTTCAAAGTAAAAATAAGGCTAGCATTAAAAGGACTAAATGAGATGCATGACGTAAAAAGGACTCGAAATGCCCATGGTCTCCGCTGCGCCAGATCAGCCATCCTGGTAAAGCTCGTGCATACCTGTGGGTTACCACAGAAGAAGGAGAAAGGGGTGAGTATTATAACTCACCAAGGTATAACTATCAAATCAATTCTTACAACAGTGAATCAAATAGTGTAAAGCAGGTTAAATAAACAAACAGGTAACTCGAAAACAACGATGTCGGGACAACCTGAAGGCTAAGCCATCCCGAACCCTCGTGGTTCACATGTCGGGGCATCGTCACTAGAGATAAGCCTACCCGGTTTCATTCCTTTACATTACAACGGGGCAACCCATTTAGGGCTAAGCCAACCCGATTTCGAGACATGTTTAGGTGTCAAACAGTAAGGAGTACAATTTCTACAAATAATACCAATTTGTCCACAATTACATCGAACTACTAACATTCGAGTTTATCTAACATGCATTTATTCAGTTAAACAGTTCATGACGAGAATTAACCCCCTTACCTTGCTCGTTTCCTACTCGAGGTACTCCTAAGTGTCTGAGTTGGGACTTCCGAAAGTTTCTCCAACAAAAACTGGTAAAACAGGGTTAAAACATCCAAATTAGGCCTTAAAACTATCAAAAACTAGTCTAGAGTGTCGAAATTACCCAAAAACAAGTATCTAGAAATTTTCCGGTGATCGACAGCGGCGCGTGGCCGGAAAAGTCGACGGTGGCGGCGCGTGGCGTTGAAGCTCCCTGGCGCGTGAGTGATACGCGCAAAGACAGAAACTGACGCGACAGGGACGCATGGCGCCCTGGATGGTCTCAGAAGCAGGCTCGAAATTTGCTTAGGTTCGGGCAACAAAAAGACAGCTTCAGATTCACTGGCAATTGCGAAGCTGAGGGTCTCTGACACTCCGACGGGTGTCGGCACACGTGCATAATAAGGCGACAGCGGCGCTGACAGTGGCACGAACGATCGCGACTTCTGATTGGGCGCGGCTGTCTCTCTCCTAACGCGATTGGTCGATCTGGCGGCGGCTACCCCCGAGGAGACAATGAGTGACGACGATGCTAACACTGTCGGCAACGAATTTTGCAACCAATGATTGAGCTGCAAGTTTTGTCGGCGTGTAACAGCCCGACTTTTCGCTCCCTGTTTAGCAAGGTTAGTTTTCATAATTTTTGGACTTACTGGAAACCCCGAGAGTCGTTTTAATATTTATTTTGGGTTTAAAGTGGCTATTAAAGTCGTAAAGTCGGATTTTGAAAACTAAGGGTATTTTGGTCATTTTTAGCCCTAGGGGCATTTTGGTAATTTTTTATTGGATTTTTATCTTTATAAATAAAGCCAAAACAGCAAAAATCATTAGGTTATCATTTGGTTTTCACAGAAAATCGTGCGCCGCCGTCAGAGTTTTAGGTTTTCGTGCTCCCAGGCGACAGCCGCCGACAGTTGCAACGGATTCAGCGTCTAGCCACCCCTGCAACACCGCGTGTCACTTCCTCAGTTGTCGCCGCCTCCCACTACCTCGGATCCAATCTGAAGCAAGGAACCGCGCCCGACAGCCGCTGCAGCCGACAGCGCCAGATCTGACACGGTCGGTCTGCACCCTCAGCTCCGCTCATCCACTCCTAGAGCACCGCGTGTCGTCGTCACTACTTTACCCAGTCTGAACCTAACACTTAGCCGACACCGAGGCTGACGATCGCCGAACCTGCGGAAGCTGTCGCCCGAACCTAAGTCAGCGAATCCGAGATCGCCACGTACGCCTGAAGCGACAGACGCTGTCCCTTGCGCATGAACTTCACGCGCCACCGTCGCCTTTTCACGCGCCGCCGCCGCAGGTTACTGTTCCGGTCACGCGCCGCCGCCACCTCGCCGGAAAACTATGAGGTAGTGTATTTTGAGTATTTTCGACGTTCCGACTCCATTTTTGAAAGTCTGGAGGCCATATTCTTAATGTTTTGCACTGTTTACATTATTTTGAATAGTTAAGCTTGGAAAATGGTCCAGAGACGCGTAAACCGAGCACGATAAAGGAACCCGGTATTCTCGAGTGAGGTTAGGGGATTTCTTGGCATTTTTACAAGCCTTAAAACTAATAAATAGCACGTGTAGCTTAATTTTGATTAAGTATAGTGGATGTCTTATACCTTGCTTGTCGGTTATTTACGAATTGTGTGATGCATATATATGTATGTTTCCTGATTGTCAAGAGTATGTTATGAATGCACTCATGAGTGGGTGACCCATTAGAAGAC
>JBBMEG010019471.1:0-27125 GCA_037832605.1 Cyclanthera cordifolia | reverse complement strand
ATAAAAATTTAAAAGTAATTAAATCTAATATTTGACCTTAGAATAAATAGATTTAATTGATGTATTTTTAATTGATTACCCATATGAATATCTTGAAGAAAAATACACTATTATTACATATGAGCAATTTTCACAAGACATTGACATGATTCACGTATAAAAATAACACAGACTAGAGAAAAGACGTCGAGAAAAAGAAAAAAGATTGAATTTCACAAATTCATCAAGAAATATTCAAACAGTATTGCTAATTCCACAACTCACATGAACAAATAGAGAGAGAAGAAAAAAACAAAATCATTGAAAATTTAAGAAAAAAAATACCTGAAATAATTCTTGACGAACAAAGCATAGAAAAATGAAAGAATATGTGTAAAAGTTTCAACTTAAAATTAAAAGTTTCTCTTATGATTTAGATCTATAACATAAACATGAATGTATAGTGGGTAGGTATTCATTCTCACCACAATTAATAGAAATAAAGATAATAATGATTTGCTAAATTTAAATTAGATATTAAAATTTGAAATTAATTCTAATAAATTTTCGAATTTTGAATTTTTTTTTAATTTATTTAGAAACTATATATATATATATATATATAATTATTTTTCTAAAATTATATATATAAATTTGATTCTTTATAATTAATGTAAAAATATTTAAGATATTCTAAATTAAACATATATGTTATATATATTAGATTTCATAATCAAATCTATTAAAAATACATAAATTAAATAAACATTTAAAAATTGGTTAGGGTAATTTTTAGTTTGGGAGTGTGAGGAAATTTGAGGCATCAGACATTCACTAGCATATACTGTGATTTGATTCTTGCATCCTAAAGAAATTATTTTTTAGGAGAGTGGTGTGTTTGACTAAATTAATTAGTTATTAAATAACTTATTTGAGTAATTAGCCCAAAGGGTAATTATGAAATGATTAAATTTAGCACTCTCTATAACTCGTTTTAGTCATTCAATTTAAATTAGATTATCCCATAAATTTTTGCATTAAATGTCATCATGTTTTGGACTTCGAGTCTGACTATCTTCATGGACTTTGACTTAGACAACAAATAAACTTTTGAACATTTTCATGGACTCGAGCATATTGAGCCCGATCTATTTTTATAGGGCTTTTTAGCCCTAATTTTTTTTATTATGCTTAACAAATGATATATGACAAATTTTGGTTTGGTAATCATTTAATTTAGGAGATTATAACAATTAATAAATTGTTACAATAAAATTATTCACTTTTTTATTAATTTGAACTTTTTTTTTGAATTTGAAAGATATTAAAGACAACGTCAGTACAGGTAAGAACACATTTAAAATAAACTAAAATGAAAAAAGAATTCGTAAAATTCCGAAATATCGAAAATACTACTCTGGTAAGAAAATCAATTAAGAGAAGGCCTAGAATTAAAAAAAAATAGAAAAAAAAAAAGAAAGAAGTTTTTGTTGATGATTGGATTTTGTCAAGTGAATTTGTTGGTAGCGAGCTTGGCAAGAATCCCAACGGCAAGGGAGTTGGTGTAGGTGACGGGTTCGGTCATGGTGGAGACCCAACGCTTGTCTAAGAAGTTGTCGCGGCGGTCGGGGCCACCCAGAATGGCGCCTGTGAGCTCGTTAGGGTTAGGCGTGTTCTTGTTGAGCCAGTTAGCGAAACTCATCGGGCAGCTCACCACCGTGTCGGGGGACAACACCGGAACCGAAGCCCCGCGGTGGTGCGCCTGCACGGGCGGGTTGTTCCCATACCCCACCATGTACGATCTCCCCATTGGGTTGTTCCCCAAAATGTAATCGATCTGCAATTTTATTATTTGAAAACCGAATTCAATTAGCCTCTTAAATAAAATTAATTTTGTATTTAATTAATTATAAGTGTGTGTGGGGTGCCTGTTTCTTGGCAAAGGACATCAGCTGGGCTGCGTCGAACTGCTGGCCACCGCATTGAACAGTTTGTTTATGAGTTGCCAGGATATCACTATAAACACTCAACAAGAACGCCGTTCCCGTCACGTACTGCGTGTTCGCTCCGTCTCGGTAATGAATCATTCCACCTGCAAAAGTTAATCTCATTTTTTTTTTTTTTTTATTTTATAATTTGTGGAAAAAATTATTAGTTTCTTAGAAATTTAGAGACCCATATATATATAATTTAAAGAGAAAAACTTAGGTATACCAACCAAGTTCAAGTTTTCATCAATAGATATTATTTATATATGGAAAAAAGAGAGAGAGTGAAATATATAGAAGACCTGGAGATATATAAATTTGGTGGTAAGGGCTGTTTGGAAGATTGGAGCAAATATAACTATCAGCCTGAGCTTTGAAGGTCTGTAAGCCCTTCTCTCCTTCGAAAAAGAACTGTGATTTTTAATAATGAAAGGGGGGGAGAGGGTTTAGTATTATGTAATAAATTGTAAATAAAAAATAATATTGTAGAGAATTGAAATTGGAACCTTGGTAAGAAGAACTTGAGCGCCAGCATATTTGAGATCCCAGCTGAATTCGGCTACACTCCCACTAATAGACTCTTCTTGAATGTACTTCAAATATAGTGGCCTCCTTGTCGAAAGGTAAAGCCACGTGGCTGCCCACAACAACTCATCCTGCATGCACACGTGTGTATATATATTTAATGTCATAAAACTAATTGCATGCATGATTCTCAAAGAAGGAACAGCAAAGTTTGGGATTAATTACATTGTAGCCAGAATAAGAGCAATAAAATGGGCACTCTCCATCAAAAGTTCCCTTGTGATTTTTAGCCAATTGAAAAAGCTGCAAAATGCAAAAACAAATTATGATAAATTTTAGAGAGAGAGAGAGAGAGAGAGGGTAAGAAATTAGACCAATTTGGCTTTGTTGAGAAGTCTTCGCGCGTATGTTTGGTTGGAGCTTCTGAAGACAATGGAGGAAGCAGCAAAGGCGGCGGAGGTTTCGGCTGCAATTTCTGTACCAGGGGTGTTGGAATCAATTTGCAGAACCGTCCTTGGAGTCTTCATATTTTCAGGTCTAACCCAGCACTCGTGATCCTTATTAGGGTCACCCACCTCGACATAGAGACGGTTGCGGCGAGAGGAGGCCTTGAGGAAATAGTCAGTGCCCCATTTGATAGCAGCTTTAAGATTCTCCATTTCGCCTGCGGATTCAATCTCAGCCGGGTACGCCAAAGCTGCCCACGACAGAGTTGTTACTGTGAAAGCCATTGGAAATCCGTACTTCACGTTGTCTCCTGCGTCGTAATACCCTCCCTCCAGGTCTACCTGCATGCCAACCACCAAATTATTTAAAATAGTGATAGAGAAATCTAGAGAACATAAACTTAATTTTCATAAGCAAAAAAAAAAAATAATAATAATAAAATAAAAGAAGAAAAGAAAGAGAAACGAGAATCAAACATTGGCAAGTTTTCCGTCATCGAGGGCAGAATCACCCCTCCAAGCAAGGCGTTTATTTGGAGGGAGCTTGCCGGACCTTTGAGCCTCGAGAAAAATAAGAGATTTTGTGAGAGCATCTTTGTAGTTCAACTCTACACCATCAACTACACTTAGCGTCAATGCTTGAAACAAAACTAGCCAACCCACAGCAATGGTCATGGTCGAAAGCTTCTTCTTAGTAATTTCCATTGCAAGCAGTAAGGCTTGGGGATGAAGGAATCAATGGAAAAACTAATACTAAAAAGGGGAAGAAATTATGTTTTGGAGTTTCTGTGATTGAGGGGAAAATGTTGGGGTAGTTTAGTTGGTTGGGAAAGGAACAACACGGGACGCTCAGTTAGTTTTTAGGTTATTTTCAGAGAAAACAAATGTGGGGTTTAGAGAAAACTTTGGTCGGTACACTATTTTTACAATTTAAAATTGTGTTTGTCCATTTTTTTCATGTCGAACCTAAATTAGAGGATGGTCACAAACAAAACAATAAATCACACGAGATTTAAGATTGGCCAATCAAATACTTAATGCCGAAGTAATAGCAATGCTGTCTAAATTGATCTATGAAACTACGGGAATCTAGCTACAAATTGTTGCGACAAAGTTTTAAATTACAAACGAGATGATTTATAACTGCCGATAACATAACAATATTTGTATAGCTCAGCTCAAGATTATGATATCAACTGATCCTCTTAAATGTCTTAATCCAACTTTCCACTACTCTATAGTCATTAAACTAACAAAATCTAGTCATTTCTACAAAATAGTCCCTTGTCACACTACCCATAAAAAAAATGGAGGATAATGGTATACAATATATTCTAAAATTTGCAAGGTTAGGTAGTTTATATAATTTTTTTTTTTAAAGATACGATAATGTTCAAGTGGGTTAGAAAAATACATAAAAAAGTTACATGAATGAACTTAAATTTATTAATATCTTTTTTTGAGTTCACAACAATATTGGAGATCGGAGGCTCAAACCACAGATTAAGTTGATGCTAGTGTGTCTCTAATGCAAGTTGAGCTATGCTCAATTTGACTTAAATTTATCGATACGGAGACAACATATAACTAGTTTTAAAAGAGATTGAATTAAGTACCTCATTGAGCCACATTAGTAACAATACTCATCCAATGGGTTGTGTAGTGCATCAAATTTTCCATTTCTATGTTTGTACATATTTCTTCCAAGTCTATGCTTAGTTTTAGAAAATTTGGCTAAACAATCCTAGAGGCAAAATGGCAATTTTTCTCTTACAAAAGGTAATTTGATCAAAATACCCCCTTAATAGCATTTTTGTTATTAAGTTGAAGTCCCTCCTTCCTTGAGTATTGTTATAACATAAAAATCCATTTTTCGGCATCAACAAATATTAATACTCAAAGAGCGGCCCCCCTTGGCACTGTGATAGCACGCCCGAACACCACTCAAGCAGCCAGAGCCTCCCACGTTTGAACTTTAATTCGTTTCTATCTTTAAATGCCTTTCTGAATCTTTAAGACTTTCATGGAATTTTTTAAATTATTTAATTGACTTCTGAGGGACTTAAAGAAGCCTTGTGAGGACTCATTTTTCTAAAGACATGAAATTCTTACTAAAATGCATGATTAAAAGGCAACTATAACTCAAACCTGAAATATTCACTTCATTTAAAAACTGAAATAACAAGCAAGTTCAACACAAATGTTCTCAAACAAGTTAAGCCTCTACCTAGAGTACTTCGCAATCATTTAAAATAAAATAAATGAAAATAAATAAATAAATCATACTAAATGCAATGATGAAAAGAGCAACTTAATTATCTAAATAACTAAAGAATATTTATGCAGCGACCCAACAATGATCCTACCAGCTCTTCTTCAGTTAGCTATCTCGATAGAGTTTTTGCTTACATGGTGGAAACAACCACAATAAGAGTGAGTACAAACATATTCAGTAAGAATTTTCAACACAAAACTCAACAACACGTACAACAACCAACTGGGTCATGAAGTACGTTACATGTCCGAAAATATAAAGGGCCCTTACCCACACATGTGACCCTTGTGATACCTATGTGTATTCACCCAGCGATCAGTGAACACAACGACACTGATTTATATCTTTTACGTATCACCCTGACTAAATGAGGTTTAGACAACCAATTACGAAATAGTGTATTGACATTATTAGTTTGAAAGAGTCATCGTCCGACCTACACTTAATGTGTGCACGCATACACCCAGACTACCGCAAACTAGTTAGTATGTATGCTTATATAGACTGCATTTATCTAGGTCCACATGTAGTGGGACGCTCGGCGAAGATGACTCGTGGGAGTGGTGTAATGGGTAAATCGTGGCGGCGCCTGGGCCACGACCCCTTGAGAAAACTTCGACAGTAAAAATTCGGCATTCTAAAATAGTCCAAACATGGATTCTTGCTAGCACGCATGAGTAAAATACAATTATGAAAAAACAACTAACTAAAAATAACTTTCATTAATTTAAAACAAAGTAGTTAAAAATAATATTAAAGCCTCTGGCTAGAGATCAGGATAACTACTACATCCAAGGTATTCATGAGTTTTGCTAGATATCACTCTTATTGTGCCAAGGTACCAATTTTTGTTGGTTTCACAATTTCTTGATTTTCTTAGAGTTCACTGTCAATGGAAGCTATGTCTATCACTATTGATTTTGACGGGGTTTGAAGCAACGAGAATGTATATTCAAATTACAACACAATATGTGTTGGTATTGTCTATAACCTAAGTCAAAGGTGTGTAGTGGATGTTCAATAGGTTGGTAAACGATGTATACATAGATTAGTATGTTCTAGCTAAAATCACAACTACATGTATGCACATGTATGTAGAACATATCGAAGACACCCATGATCCTCTCAAAACCTCAAATATCTGCCTCGATAGACTCCAAGGTTACCTGGTGAGACCACCACATAAATAAAGGTGAGTACAAACATACTCAATAAGAACCCCAATTGGGTACAATATGCACACTAATAATCAAACAAGCATCCTAGCAACTACATGTATATATCACTACCGACACATATCTCATCATTAACATCGAGCTACCTAGGTTAAGAACCATAGGCTCTAAAGCTTGACCTTGTTTCTCCTTGAAAGCATCACAACATCTTGTTGGGAATAAAGGGTATGAGCATGCAATTAATCAAGTGGAAGCGAATGATTACAACAAATTTCACAATGATTAAGCCAATTACTTATGGTGATTAATTATATTAACCTACATGAAAAACCCCAGGTGATTGACTTATTGTTATAAAAAACATACTCACATTGAATGACGCTCTGAATATCGTTATAGCTGTAATAACCCAAAAATTATTAATTTTTAAACTTTGGATTCTTCCAAAGACTTAAATGGTTTCTAAAGTCCACGATGTTCTAAATTATTAATTGAGAAAAGTAATGAGAGCATATGCTATTAATTTATTAAAGGAGCATTCTATAATCAAATAAAAAAATGACCTTAGGAGGTTTAGTAATTTTAAACTCGACAATGAGATAAATTGGGTTTTAATTGATTTATTTGAAAGAAAGTGAAAATAAAAATTCAAAAAAAAAAGAAAAAAAGTGTGAGTTACAAGTAAGCTTATGAGAAGTAAGCAAGTTTGAGTTTAAACTCATTCAAGACACCCCTCTCTTTTAAACTCAAATTTTATATCCACTCAAAACAAACACTCCTTTTTCAACTCTTGACCGAATCCATCAAGTATTATCACTTCTCTTTCCAACATAGAAAACCGCATCCCTCCACTGTTCATCTTCTCTAAACTTTTGTCCAAGACCAAGCTCTTTAGTGGCAAGAAAGTCGAAAATCGTCGTTGTACATTCATCCACTTTGCTTAGTGACGAGGAGGCAAGAAATACTCCCATCTTATACACTCCTCATTAAAAGAACCCGCGAGAAGCCCGCTGTCATGACCAGCTTCTTGGAGCTGAGTGATCGTGACGTTGGTTGCCTCTGCTGCTTAACATCAAGCCAGCGCCTGAAAAGCTGAGCAGTCTAAGCTGTCATGAAATCCAAGCCCGATACACATTATTATTTCATTAAAGACCTGACAAGTAATCTCATCGTTGTAGATACCTAGTTACAATATTATTCAACATAAGAATTGGAAATTAAACATGACTTATGTGTACTTCGGCAACACTGATCGTCAGTTTGGTTATATTTATTGATATGATCTTATGCTATTGATCTTATTCATGCTTATACTAATCTCGAGCTATGGATTGATTTTTATAAATCACCTTTTTCATTTGTGGCCTCCATAAGTACGAATGAGTTTTACAAGAATGGCCGATCAAAAGTTGGATTAACCATGGGCTTGTTGTGTCTCATGAATTCAATTGTTACATTCCATAATGCTATTTTTACATATTGAGACATGTGACATCATTTATACCACGTTTTACGATTTTGAACCGGGTATTCAGGATATTCTTGTGAATTTACTAAACTATATCAATTTTGTTTAAATAAGCGATTTATTCAGCATGTCTCAAATTTAAGGGTTGATTTACTCATGTATATAGGGTAAAGGCTTAGATGAGACCCAAGTTTGGGTCGGATCATTACAATTGGTATTAGACCTCAAAGTCATATATTTTGTAGAGTGTCTTAAATGTGAGTCATTGAGTCCTATGGTTTTTAACTACCGATCTTCAATAGGTTACCCGTTAGAGTTAAGGTTATAAGAGCATGAATAGTTAAATTGAAATTGATATCATGTTTATTTAATATTGTACATGCTACTGTATTGTGTTGTGAAATGTTGTAATGCTACATCTATTGATGAAATGTTGTAATGCTACATCTATTGATGAAATGTTGTTTACTTATTGCAATATCTGTTTAGAAGTACTTAGTAATGGATGGCTAAGTTTGAAACGAGGTGAACGAGCACCAGTCCCTAGGAGGAATCGAGCAGTTAGTAAGATTGCCCAACCGCCCCAATTGATGTAAATGAATGTCAATAGTTCCTGGTTTGAGTATGAAGGTCTTAACAGCCGTTCAGATAATATATTTGGGAGCAGTAAAGTTGCTTCTAGATGCACCAAGGTTTTATGAAACTTTAAGGTTTAAGTCCAGAGTTATGAGGGCAAAGCCAAAAGCATCATTATTTGCGTACGCAACGGGAATGCAGAGGCAGAGGCCTGTGGATCTAAGTCAAGGAGTCTGATTCCGCTCCAAACTATCCAGCCAAAAAGTCTCAAAGGTTCTATCTTAGAGTCGATAGTTTTAGATAGCCTATCAGGCCAACTGAAGAAGCAGCAAGTCACGAAGAAGATGAAAAGCTCATCGGGAGAAAAAGGTAGTGATGAATGTATGAAACTCCTTAAATTTCTAAATGAAGTACAACATTCTATAAAGATTAGGGAAGGAGCCCTAGCTTGGATGTAAGGCACGTCCTTTCAGTCTACTGCATCGAGAAGGATAAAGAAGAAGAAAAAGAAGAAGAAAAAGAGGAAAAGGAAGAAGAAATGGTTGAAGCTGTTGGGGGTTGTGCCCTAAAGGCCTAGTAGTTTGTATATTTAAGAATGCTCATTTAATGTTAAACATTTAATGTCTTTTTCAGTTATTAATAAAAGTTATTATTTTTTTTTATAAATTTGTGTATATTTAATATTCAAACGTCATTGAATCTTATCACATTAATTGGATAAATGTCGATAAACCATTGGTTATTAATATGAACACTTGGACAAGTATGTGGAACATACAAGTTGATCTAGCTCCAAGATTATAACCTAAATTCTCTACAGTATATGAACTAAGGCTAGGGTGCCTAACTCCTAGTGACACTGTGGGTGCGGCCGCTTTGCAATAGTTGCAAACAACCTGATCCTAGTTGTTCATGCGAAGACATCTGAGTAGGGGTGCTTATGAAAAAAAGGAGTTTTTGAATATGACTGTATATAAACTAAGGCTAGGATGCCTAAGTCCTAGTGACACTGTGGGTGCAGCCCACTTTGCAATAGTTGCAAATAACCTGATCCTAGTTGTTCATATGGATACATGTGAATAAGGGCGCTTATGGAAAAAAAAGAGTTTTTTAATATGACTGGACTAGAGGTTTTATGATCAAGCTAGTAATTCCGTTATAGACTCGTATCAACTACTTCGGTAAGGATGATCATAGGTCGATGTGATCTTAATTCTGAGTAGGTTGTGAACTCTTGCTTTATGAAAGCGTCATTTGATGTGCATGGGTGAGATCAATCAAATAACACTAGATCAATAAGCCTCTCACGTTAGGAATTGTCGTAGTGAGTATTGGCTAGGAACGCAACGTCACAAAAAGGAATTCACGCCATCGATAATATTGTGGAAGATGTAGAGTTGTTCCCTTGAGAACTTATTCTAGGACTTGAATAAAGGGTACCCGCCTCTCATTGGCTCAAGAGGACATTAGTGTATAGTATGACTATAAACAAATTTTTCATTAGAGAAATTAGTGACACTTAAATAGAAAGATGTAATCATAGGGGTAAAACAGATTTATTGTCATAGTTGTGAACTACGAAGAAGTTCGTATTCGTGGACGTTAACTTTTCCTATAGTGCGAGAGAGTTCACCACATGCCTTTAGTGGAATAAGCCTGATGTTAATGAACAGTGATTGGATCCCAAGTTGTTGTAGCTTCCAAACTACTAAGTCCACCAGTCCTCGGGCTAGCTCAATTGTTGGTACCCTGTTTTATTAGAGAATGAATTTGAAGAGTTCAAAATCACAAATTAATTATGTTGACATAATTAATAGGAATGTTAAGTTTAATGGATGAACTTAACTAATTAATATATTGAATATATTTATTCGATATTTTGGATAAATGTTAATAAAGAGAAATTAATTTATTGAATAAACTAATTATAAAAAATTATTGAGAGACGCTAATATTATGTTGGACATGTTAAAGTTTAAAATATTATTGGATAATTATTAAATGATGAATATTAATTAAATATGTTGGACATATTAATTGACTTAATAACTATTAGATAATTATCATTGGTAGAAAAATTAATATATTGGATAAACTACTTGTAGAGATTTATTTATTATAATATATTGGATATATTATGAAGTTGAGATTTATTCGATAAATATCAATTAAAAATAAATAAAACTAATTTTAAATTGGGATGGGAAAACCTTTGATTATAATATCTTTGATTATTTGATATTAAAAGATATTATATTTTCATAATTTATAAATTCATAGAATTAAATCCCTCGGTGGGGATCAAACCATGTACCTATTTTATTCCACCAAACCGCACCTAATTATTTATACTAATAGGATACAAATTATATTTCTAATATATTTGGATGTCATTTTGAATATTATAAGAGTTATATTCAAAAGTATGAATTAAATATAATTGTTATAGCCTAATATTTTATGTATCAACAAACTAAATCTCGTTAACTTTTATCAAATATCTTTAGAAGATATTGGAATGATAAAATGAGATTTAATTCAAGAATTTTAAATTTGACTAGTATCTTTGGAAGACATTTGAAGATAATTTAAATTGAAATATCTTGAATAGTTTGAATCTCACTAATAATATTTTGAAAAATGCTTTATCTTTTAAGAATTCAATATTTATGGAAAATATGAAGGTTTTAATTATGGTTAATATTTCGGGCAAATATGGTAACCATAAATTTAAAAGATAATAAAATAAAGATTTTAAAATTAAATCAATTATCTTTCAAAGACTTTTGATGGGATAATTTTGAAAAATCTTTAAATTTGGTGTTCATTTAAATATTAAAATATTTTTTGAAAATATTTGGGAAATATTTAAACTGTTCGTTCTTGTCTTATCAAAGATTACTAAAGATCGAGAAGATGAAGACTCAAGATATGTCTTCCAGAATTAAAACCTTCATCTGAGAGGGAGGGACCCTATTACAAAGAAATACTGGGAGAAGGATGATCAGTGTCAACTGATCCTACAATCTCCCTAAAAAACTACATCTTGAGATCCTAGTCGGGCTACGTGTCGGCAGTTTTGAGTCAACCCCTATGGTATGTGTTCACTAGGGTCAATATCAGGGCGAGTTTCTTGTAAGTGATAGGACTGTGATTTCAATCGGTAACAAACATATCCTACGACGATACTTACTAAGAAAGATTAACGGTTGTCAATTGATGAGCTACACTATTAAGGGATTGGTTAAATAGTTTAGCCAAGTCTTAGATCAAAAAATGGTAACTAGAACCATAGGAATAAGAGTAATCTTGATTTTGGCTTTTCGATTGAGAAAGTCTCACACTAGGAAGAAGCAATTGACATGTCCTACGACAATACTTGCTCTAAACCTTTTTAGTTGTACCATGACATTAATAATTATCAATAGTAGGGTTTCTTAGATGTTAACTTGAAAAGTTTTAGAATCATTTTTATGCCAAAACTATGAATGGCGTTTTTTAATGGCAATAAATCTGAATCGTTGTTTTTCTTATTTATCAAGCAACAAGCCTAAATCCCTAATCTCAATATTTTATATTGACATTTTAACCGAATAAAATCTAAACTACATGTAAAAATAATATCAACACAATTCTTGTCGTTAAACGACGATAAGCTTGTTCTAATGAAGGACGATCCTCAAGAACCTGTAGCCTATGCAAGGCGAAATGTTAGCGAGATGTATTTTTATTGGCTGGTGTCAATGAATAGGCTAGATCTATATGTTGGCGTACATCTCGGATGTCTCAACCAAGAAGCCTAAGAGCATCAACACGACTTATGACAAGATGGAATCCCTACATTCAACGATTGGGTAGTCTTTGAGTCAAGGAAAGCGTGGTGCCTCAGATAAAAATTCATAATGCGAAAGAGAAGGCGAGGATGTCAATTAGGAAGAATGTTCCTTAGATGATGACGTGCTTTGATATTGCATAAATGAATAAGGACAAGTTGAGTAATGCAAATTTTATTCTAGAAATGTTACTCTTTTATATGAACTTATAAATGGAGACAGATATTGTCTCCTATAAGTTCAGTTCAGGAGCTTAAAGGTCAAGAACAAAGCCTGGTGGTCGGGCCTCAAAGGCTAAATATAAGAAGAGAAGGTTGAATAGAGTATGCACCCAAAATAAAAATAGTCAAGACCAAGTAGGATGGAAAATGTTTCCATTGTCACAAGCTTGGCCATTGGAAAAGGAATTGTTCCTAAGTACAATGAAATGAAGAAAAATGACAAGGAAGATAAGTTGGATTTACCTATACTTGAGTCTTGTTTAGTGGGAGAATCTTCTAATCCCTGAATATATTGTTAATTCGAGAGGCATTGAACATGTGTGTTCTTCATTTGAGAGAAGTGACTATTTTGAGTAGTTAGACACCGGACAGATAGTCTTAAAGGTTAGGACTAGAAAAGTTGTTTCAAGCATAGTAGTCAGAAACGACAATGAGTAATAGTAGAACGAACGAAAAATATTTTCTCTAAAATCCAATACATATCTTTGGCTTCTTAGGTTGGGTCACATAAATTTTAATATGATTGAAAGGTTAGTTAAAAGTGGTTTTCTAACTTGGTTAGAGATGGACAATTTACCTAAATGAGAATCTTGCATAGAAAGAAAGATGACCAAGAGATCGTTTACAGCTAAGGGAGCTACAACCAAACAACCCTTAGAACTTATACATTCAGAATTTTATGGTCTGATTAATGTTAAAGTTCGGGAAGGATATGAATACTTTGTATCTTTTACGGATGACTACTCAAGATATGGATATCTTTATCTAATGCAGCATAAATAAAAAATCTATAAAAGTTCAAGAAGTTTAAAGTAGAGGTTGAGAACCAATTAGATAGAAGGATTACAACACAACGATCGGATCGTGGTAGGGAGTATATGGACTTGGAATTCCAAAACTACTTCGTAGAACATATGATAATGTCTAAACTCCTAGCCTCTGAAACCTCTCAACAGAATGAAGTTTCAGAAAGGAGAAATAAAAGCCTTTTTAGAAATTGTTCGGTCAATGATGAGCTTTGCTCAACTACCGATATCGTTTTAGGGATACGCGTTGGAGATCGCGTTAAATATTTTGAACATGGTTCCATCAAAGAGTGTCTCGAAAACACCATATGAGTTATTGAAAGAACGTAAAGGTAGTTTACGCCACTTCAGGATTTGGGGAAGCCTTGCCTATATTCTAACTACCAAACTAAAGAAGTTAGAACCACGTTCAAAATTATGTCTGTTTGTAGGCTACCCCAAGGAAATGAGAGAGAGTTATTTTTATAGGCTAGATGAGAATAAAGTATTTTTGTAAACAAACACAACATTCTTAAAAGAGGATTATGTTAGATACCATAAACCTCGATCGACAGTAATGTTAAAAGAATTAAATTTCAATATTGCTACGGTTCCTACAACAAGAGTTGTTGCAAGAGGGTCAACAAGTCTTGTTGATAGCTCACTGGCATTGAATGGTGGAAACACACCAGCTAGGATAGTTAATGAATCATTCAGATTTGATGGTCAAATCCCGCCCAGTCAGGAAAGTCATCTACCTTGACGCAGTGGGAGCATTAGAAAAAATTTGGTTCCCTAGTGTCTTGGAGACACCAAACGTTATCCAGAATAATGTTGAAGACCCTTTGTCTTTTGGAAAGCAATTAAGGATATTGATCGGGAAGAATGGATATAAGCCATGAACCTTAAAATTGAGTTTATGTACTAAAATTCAGTCTGGTTACTTATAGATGCACTAGAGGATATTAAGCCTATTGGGTGCAAATTGATCTACAAGAGAAAAATAGGTGTAGATGGGAAGGTGCAAATCTTCAAGGCAAGACTTGTAGCAAAAGGCTTCACTCAAAGAGAATTTGTAGATTATGAAGAAACCTTATCCTCTGTTGCTATGTTAAAGTCTATTAGGAATCTATTATCCATGACCTCATATTATGACTATGAGATATGGCAAATAGATGTGAAGACTAATTTTTTGAATGGCAATCTTGAAAAGGAGATCTACATGAACCAACCAGAATGATTTGTTTCCAAGTGACAAGAGCAAAAGTATTTGGGTGACATTTACAATATTGGAATAAAAGATTTGACGATGTGATCAAATCTTATGGCTTTGAGCAGAACGCCTTGTATTTACAAGAAAATAATTAACAGTAAAGTAGCATTTATATTGTTATATGTAGATGACATCTTACTCATTGGGAATGATGTAAGAATGTTGACTGAAATCAAGAAAATGCTAGCTAACCAATCCGAAATGAAGTATTTGGGTGACGTTTCGTACGTTCTTGGGATTCAAATTATAAGGGATCAGTCTAAGAGAACGCTAGACATGTGAGTTGGGGCACCTATGTAAAAAGGAGTTTTTGCATATGACTGGACCAGAAGTTTTATGACCGAGCTAGTAATTCTGTTATAGACTCGTATCAACTACTTCGCTAAGGATGATCGTATGTCGATGTGATCTTAATCCTAAGTAGGTTGTGAACTTCTACTTTATGAAAGCGTCATTTGATGTGCATAGGTGAGATCAGTCAAACAACACTAGGTTAATAAGCCTCTCACGTTGGGGATTGTCGTAGTGAGTACTAGCTGGGAACGCAACATCACAAGAAGGAATACGCGTTCCCTAATAATGTGGAAGATGTAGAGTTGTTCCCTTAAGAACTAATTCTAGGACTTGAACAAAGGGTACTCGCCTCTCATTGGCTGAGCAGACATTGATTTATAGTATGACTATAAACAACTTGTTCATTAGAGGAATCAGTGACGCTTAAAGAGAAATGTAATCACAGGGGTAGAACAGATTTCTTATCCCTGCTGTGAATTACGAAAAGCTCGTGAAGGATCATATGACAGATGACCGATTATGCCCGTGGACGTTTACTTGTCCTATAGTGCGAGAGAGTTCAACAGAGGGCTTTAGTGGAATAAACCTGATGTTAACGAGCAGGGATTGGATCCCAAGTTGTTGTAGCTTCCAAACTATATGTCCACTAATCCCCGGGCTAGCTCAATTTCTGGTATTAATAGGAGTGTTAAGCTTCCAAACTATATGTCCACTATTTATTAGAGAATGAATTTGAAGAGTTCAAATTCACAAATGAATTATGTTGGATATAATTAATAGGAGTGTTAAGTTTAATGTATAAACATGACTATTTAATCTATTGGATATATTAATTCGATATTTTTGATAAATGTTAATAAATAATAAATAATTTATTGGATAAATTAGTTATAAATAATTATTGAATAGTTATTGAGAGAACTTAGCTAATAATATGTTAGACATATTGAAGTTTAAATAATTATTGGATAATTATTAAATGGAGAATATTAATTAAATATGTTGAACATATTAATTGAATTAATAATTATTATTTGTAGAAAAATTAATATATTTGTTATATTAGTTGTAGTGAGTTATTTATTAAAATATATTTGATATAATATATTAGATATATCATCCCACTCAATTGAAAGAAAAATAATTCTCAAATAGAGAAAGCTCTCTTCAATTGAGTTCTTTTTTTCCTCTAGAGATAAATACTTCCAAGCTCCCTTCTCTAAAAAATTTCACACCAAGCACTTAGTGTAACATAGAAGACAGTCGGGAAGATTGTAGGAGACTGATCAAGAAGGTCTGGGATCGATTGATCATGATCCTACTCAACAAGTTCAGGGAATTAATCATGATCCTCTCCAGCGTAAAGACCCGTCAGAATTGATCAGAGGCGCCAACAAATGAGAGTTTTTATTTACAACATTTCAATCACCTAAGGTAAATTGCATGTATATTAATTTGATTAATATAAAATTAATTAATTAGAATAATTAATGTGAAACTTTTATTATTCACACGCTTCCGCCGCGTTTAAATGCATGCACCTACCCCACAATTCCCAATAGAAGCCACAGCTGAAGAAGAGTAGTATAGGCCTGAGCTTGTACAAAGAGAAGAATTTGACCTAGAGTATCGAGTAGAAGAAAAGAAAGTAGAATCAGAAGGAGATAAGGATAAAACCCATGAACTAGTAAAAGAAGATGAGAAGAAGAGAAAAATACAGAATAAAATTGCATCTCAATGAATGTATTCTCATCCAAGAAGCGAAAGGAAATCGTGGAAGATGCACTGGATATCATCAATCTGGTCTCACCTAAGGCATAAAAAAGGTTCATTTTGCTTAAGATGAAGATGTTCCTTCAAGAACATGGCTTCCTAAGAACAGAGTTGCCAAAATGGGTGAGCAGCGACATTGTGAGCGCAAATAGGCCGCATTCGTCCGACCACAGTTAGAAGCGCGAATTGAGTGGGTTCGTGAATTCTATGTTAACATCAATGAGGAGAGGAAGTTAGGCAGTCGAGTCTGTAGAGTATTAATAGATTGAAGCTTAGTTGCTTGGAATAAGGCGCTTAGGTTGAAAGACAACTCGAATGTAAAGGCAATGCCCTGGCATGAAAGCCGACGGATGTGTTATTGAAGAATTCCTTGAAAGTAATTGGTGCCTCGAGGGCTACTTGAAAGATCACGTCGGGGCCAAGGATTGTGGAGATGACCTTTCTCAATGCGGAGATGTATTGTTGGCTGAATTTCATCAAGTCTAGCCTAATGCCAATAACACTTGACATTGATGTGAACAGAAGTCGGGTATTGCTGTTATACGTGTTGCATGCAGGCCTCAACATCGATATTAGCTGCATCATCGAGGGAGAAATCAAACATTACATCAACAAGAAGCAAGGCAAGTTGTTCTTCCAACACTTAATCACTCTACTTTGCATTAAACAAGGAGTGCGACCAACATCCGTTGATGTTGAGCTAGCACCGAGACCACCTTACCAAATAGCTAAATCACATGTGAGGGTGGCTATAGGGCAGCAAAGTATAAGAGTGGTGACTAGAGTTAGTGAAGTTTTGATGCGTTTGGCGAAGATGAAGACCTAGTAATAACATTATTATGCTCAATCTCGAGTATATTGGAAATATATTGAGCGACGAGATGCATTAATAAGGCAGGTGGTAGAGCGAAATGTGGGAGACAATAGTTCCCTATGTTCTTAAAGGAAGTCACTTAAGCTTGGGAGCCTCTATCACCAATCCAAGAAGAAAACAACTCTTCTAATTAGGGTCCTATCTTCAAAAGGAAGTCCTCTTAAACTTTTGTTTATTCCTTTCATTACTTGTAAATTTTTATTCTTGCTTATTTATATAATAAATGTAAGTAATGAATAATTCATTTTTGTTTACTCTAACTTTTGCCAATCCTTCTTGCGAACTTATAAATCTTATTTTTGTTGCTAACCACCTTTCTGATATCCAATGCATTGCATAACATTGGCTTTTTAGAGTATGTTTAGAAATGATCATTTGTTGCTTATTTGTGATAATCATTTAATCCTACTTACATATTTTCCAAGTTCCTTTACTACTTGTTAGATTTAATTATAGTGTGCATTAACCTTCGTGCTATTTAATGTTTGCCGCATTACTCTCAGTATTGGTGACTATTCTTGAAAATTTCTAAGCAAATCAAAATTAGTTAGCCTAGCTTATATACCTTTGGTTTTGAGAAATATCTAGAATATCCCTAATCTTCAACTAGTTTAAGCCTTGCTTAGAGTAATAGACTGAGAATGCACCCAACATTAAACTTGAAAGCTTAAACTTCATTTCTTCAAACTTAGAAAACCTTAAGTTTGGAGATAGAATCCACCTTTATTGAGGACAATGAAGACTTCAAGTTTTGGGGTGAGGGAAACCCTAGTTTCTTAATTGACCAAAAATCTACTTAAGGGCAGTCAATACCGAAGGCATTGCCAACGCCAAAAAAAAAAAAAATCGAAGCTAGTAGTCATGGTTTCTCTAAGTGTTCATCTACTTAGCCAATGCTTCAACTCTAAGATTGTTTCAATTACTTAGATAAGCTACTTTGCTCAAGTATGCCATCCTAAGAATTATGAAAAAGCTTAAGGATTTGATTCTTTTGCTTAGGTGCGTAGCTCTAGTCAATTATGTCATTCTAAGAACTACAAGTAGTGGGTAGGTAAAGTATTAATGCTAGAATGGAAGGGATGCGAATAAAAGCATAGAAAATCCTAAAGGGTATTTGAGCTACCAAAAGTGTGTGTGAGAATAAAAGTTCTAAAGCAAGTAGTTGGTCAAACTAATGGAATTCTAAGCTTTAAAAAAGGATGGATACAAGATGAAGGTATTAAAATAGTAGGAATATTTGAAAATATTACTCTTATTTGAAATAAAAAAGGTAGAAGGGATAAACGATAGTCATAAGGTTTCCAATCACCCAAGATTAAAAGCCAAGGCTAGAAACTTTTAGTTTATGATGAGATTCTCGATTATAGGCTTTGATGTCGAGACTATTGTGTACAACATTACAGTAGCAGATTTGATGAACACAAACGATTAATTTCTTTAGGTATAAGAGGGCATTACTCAAGACTAGCAATATTCAAGTTTAGGGGTGTGATAACTCTTCATTTAGAGAGTTATTTAGCTTACTTTTTCTATAATTTCATGTACTTTAGAAGTTAATATCATAATAATTGCATGATTTTATATGGAAAATATGCTAAATACATTGTCAATTTAGGCATGTTAAGTATGAAATATGTTGAAATTGTACTTTAAGGCATGTTTTTTAATGTTTCTCACATTTTATTGCTTAAAATTCATCAATGTTGTGAGTATTCATGATTAGCACAAGATAGGTGAGTTGAAGACATCGATTTAACCAAAGTATTGTCGATGCAAGTTACATTTCCATATTGGTGTAGAGGTACAGATGATGAAGGCATTGCCAAAGGCAATACATTCCGAACGATGGCCACATTTCACCCATATCATAATTAAATATGCAGAAAATTGGATAAATAAAGTTGGACTAATTCAAAGGGTGATAAGGACCAGGATTCGTTGTTGCTTTCCCAATTAAGAATGCTTTGGCAACAAGTCAAAAACCACAAAAATTTAGCATTCTAAAATAATGGAAGTAGTATAGTGGGGAGAAAAATAATGATTTCTTTGTCCTATAAAAGAGACTTTCAATCAGCAATTCAAAGTCGTCGAATTTTGAAGTAAGTGTGGAAGTTAATTGTTTTTATTGAATTCTAGAAAATCAGAGAAAGAGAGTTGTTTCCACAGCTGAAGGCATTGTGATTGCGGAGAGCGTTGTATCCAACTATTATGGCAAGTAGTAGAGTAGTAAGGTAGTAGTAATCTTCAACATTTTGTGTGAGTGGCACTAAAGAAAATGACTTCTCTTTCTATTCCTTTTCCGATTTTAAATTATCTCCAAAACCTTTATTTCTAATGCAAGTTATGTTCTTATTATTGATGCTATTTATTTTTGTGCTTTTTAATTTATGTTCAGTTCTATCCATTCAATATGTAGAGGCTATGGTCATATTGTTTTGGTTAATGTTCCTCACATTCTGATTGCTTAAGGTTAAATAGCTTTTTTTTTATGCATTTAATGTGTGAAGTGTCTGGTTGTATTGTTTTGGTCGATGTCCTTCGTATTCTGAATGTTGAAAGCATTCTCCTTGTTAAGTAGTTGCATGTTTAATTTAATAATGAGATAACCAAGCTAACTAGTTAAGGCAAAGAATAGGTTATGTTTTACAAAGTAAGTTTGTTAATTAACAAGAATCTCGCCGACCACCTACTTTTTACTTGCTGTTCACTATGCTTCTAGAGAAGGAGGTAAAGAGATGATCCTTACTGTTGTTATTAGGTCATTATTCAGGTTAATCTGTAGGTTTAGGGAAGGCACCCCAAAACCAGCCTACTAATGAATGTGTACCACATTCTTAATGCGGTTAGCATTAAGAGAGAATGTGCTTCGGGAAAAGGCGTTGATGTGCAGCATAAACTTAGCTTCTACCATGCAAATTTGCTTAGTTAATGATATTTTTATTCTTATTATTAATGTAATGAATAATACTTAGCACCATTTTATTTACTATGCATGTTTCAGTATAATGAGTATTGATCTTGATGTTGTTTGATTGAAGATAATGCTTGCACATTTAATATGTACACACAACTGCATTACAATGTAATCCATAACACTTTTATGTTCTTCACCTTACCAAATCTAGAATATGATGTTACTAAAAGAATTGACCCTTGGAGATGACTTGGATATTTATTACTTAATACAATTGACAGTGTAAACTTGTATTTTTAAGGACCAGAATGATATTTAGGACATATCCAATGTGAACTGCATCCTAAATAGATCAGCTGCTCTAGCGTTCCCATCAGGGTTCCACCTCAAAACCAATTGTCAATGAGATAAGTAGCCGACACATTATTGATTATATTTGTTTGGGGTGATGTCCTAATGGCCTAGTATTTTATAATTAGAGAAGAAGCATTTAATGTTAAGACATTTAATATAATATTTGGGTTATTAATAAAGGTTATTATTTTAATTAATTGCCAATTTTATATACAAATGTCATTCAACTTTGTCGTATTAATTGGATTAATGGTGATATGTCTATAGTTATTTGGATGTACACTTGGATAAGTATGTGGGACATACGAGTGGATCTAGTTCTAAGTTAATAACCTAAAACGTCTACAACATATGGACTAAGGTAAGGCACCTAAATTGACATTGTTGGTATAGCCCATTTTGCAAATGGTTGCAAACATTGTGATCCTGGTTATTCACGTAGAGACATGTGAGTACGGGTGTGAGTGAGGGTAGGGTGTCTATACAAAAAGAAGTTTTTGTATAGGATGAGACCAGAAGTCTTATGATTGATCTAGTAATTCCGTTATAGACTCTAATCAATCACTTCACTAAGGATGATCGTATACCGATGAGATCTTAATCTTGAGTAGGTTGTGACCTCCTTCTTAATGAAAGCGTCCTTTGATGTGCATGGGTGAGACCAGCCAAATAACTCTGGGTCAATAAACCTCACAAGCTGGGGATTGGCTGGGAACGCAACGTTACAAGAATGAATTTATGCATTCCCTATTATTGAGGAAGATGTAGAATTGTTCACTTAAGAACTGATTTCAAGAATTGAACAGAGGGTACCCGCCTCTTATTGGCCAGAGAGGACACTGGTTTATAGTAGGACGAAAAACAGCTTGTTCATTAAAGAAATCTCTAATGCTTAAGGAGAAGATGTAATCATAAAGGTAGAGCAAATCTCTTGTCCTAGCTGTGGATATAACTTATCCTATAGTAGGAAATAGTTTAGCACAGACCTTTAGTGGTATAAGGCTAGTGTTAACAAATATGGATTCCCGAGTCGTTATTTCAAATTCAGGGATTAATTATGTTGAACAAAATTAATAAGAGCTTAAGTTTAAATTATTAAACTTGGTTATTCTCTTATTGTTTGAATATCCAACACGCTTCTGTCACGTTACGTTAATTGCCTGCTCTTTCCCTCCTAACAATATCCACATTTGTGGACTAAAATACTCGCTTTGGCTTACTCGCTTGGATTAGATCACAATTTTTAACAATGAAGAGAGTAGCTCACGTCATAAAAATATGCTAAAGAATCCTCACCTTTCCAGTGTGGGACAAATGCCACAAGGTGAGTATCTCTAACATACACCAAGTTGGTGCGCATAAACTTCATTTTAAAGTTCATGGCTATAGTGCATTCCTCATTGTCATAATTTTCCATTGTGCTTTTAAAAGACAACGAATACCCTATGTTATCACTATGACATCATATGCCTCCAAACATGTCTACGAAGAGATTTAGATTATTTCTAGTCCTCCCATTGATTTGAGTTACTGATGATTCCTAACTATAGGGATTTGACGATTAGACCTTATAGATTTATCGACAACTCTTGCTCATTAGCCTTCAACATCCAATGATGGTGTGCGATCAACAACTCTAATTGACCCACCTGTAACAACGACTCTTGGTGTAGTATTTGTAACCGTTTTTTGTTAATTATGTTAACACTATTACCCAAGAAGTGTTGTTGTCCCTTATATAATTTTCCTCCAAGGATGTTGCGTTTATTAAAATAAACATCTTGTTCTAATCGGAACTATAAAAGTATCCACCTCTCTTACAAACTAGGCATTCTTTAAGATGAGATTCCAACTCCCTTACATTTGCATTCTAACACATGAGCTAAATGGCCTAATAGGACTTAACATACAGATATACTCACCTCCACACCGGCCAGCCTTCGATCACCTCACCTTTGCCAGTCTCGGCCATCTCCCAACTACATTTTTCTTCTCTCCCAAATATCTTTCTCTCTACATAACACTTCGTGCTCTCCAAAATCACCACAATCTCACAAATCCACCTTTTGTACTTTTGACTTTTGACCACCGACCGTGATAGCCTAATAAGGCCATTAACGGCCTCCTCCTTTCTAACTGCATTTAGAACTCCCTTTCAGCTACCATCTAGCAAAATGGGTTAGGTTCGGTTCAAATCGGTGCGCCTCTCTTTCCTCAAATTGATGTAGTCAAATCGAACCAGTCAAGTTTCCAGAAAAAAACAGTTGACTTTAAGTGTAGCATATGGCATTCCAAGCTAGAATGAATTTGCATAATAGTTGTAGCTTTGAAGCTTTTGGAATCGTCATTGTTAATACCTTCATTGGGTAGCTAAATGATGATTTGATCTCCCACCCCACCATTAATCTATAACTTATAACACAAACATAATTATCCTTTCCATTCACACTTCCAAATATATAAAGAACTCAACAATTAGCACACTACATGAAAAATAAATACCCATTACTTTACACGTGAGTGAAAATTAGGACCCAGTTAAGAAATTCTTGACAAGACGATTGAACTCTGCAGGGGCTTCAATCTGAGGAACGTGCGAGGTCTCCTTAATCACCTCCAGCCTTGTCTTTTCCCCAAGAATTCTGCAAACCAATTTATAAACTAAGTCCGCAAAAAACTCTCAACAAATTATAATATATTGTCCGGTTTAATAATATTTTATAATCAAATCTGTTTTCTCATAAGTTTTCTATCATTTTTTTTATCATTCTTTCTTCAAACAAATTTCAAGAACAAAAACCAATAATCACAAATTATTTTTTAAAATATGCATAGCCAATAAAAAAAATGAGAAATTGTAATGAAGTCACTATAAGAAAAATACATATCGGCGACGGCATTTTCGGCATCGCTCAAGTAAGCGACGAAACTTATGTTCCGTCGCTGGCTAAGGCGACACATGACGTGCTCCGCCGCCTTAGCATCACTTAATGCGATGGAACGCGTCTTCTGTCGCCTTAGACGCCAAATAAGGCGACGAAGGTTGAAGGTTCGTCGCCGTCACTTTACGTTCTTAATTATAAAACAAGCTACAGCGACGGAGCCTTCATCTTCCGTCGCCGTATCCTGCTCAATGGCGACGCAAGATCTGCTTCGTCGCTATAGGCCCCACACAACGTTCTATTTTTCCCTAAAAGTGGAAAATGGGAGGGAAACGAAAGGCTACGGGGACGAAGGCTTCGATTCCGTCGCCGTAGCTTTACACCTCTTAATTTTCCTTAGACAGCCACAAACGGCGACGCAAATAGTTGCATCGCTACAGGTCCCACAAAATGTGGGGGAAATGGAGGCTACGGTGATGAATGAGACAACCTCCGTTGTCGAAGCCTTAGATTTTTTTACAGGCTAAGGCGACAGAATTTCTGGCCTAAGGCGACGGAAAGTTCTGTCGCCGTAGGTATTCAATCTTGTAGTGAGTAGAGATATATCATGTATAGATAATCAAAAGGTCATGAATTTGAATCTTTCGTTCTCAATTATTGTAAAAAAAAAAAATAAATAAATAAATAAATAAATAAGTAACTAACAAAAATCGCTAGAAATCTAGCCAATGTTTTATTTATTGAGAATTTTTTAACCATAATATTAAAAAACCATATATCAAACGAAAGTACCTAGAGCTTACCCTTGGAGCTCTTTTGCCATTTCCAAAGGAAACAATTGGTCATGCTCTCCCCATATTATCAATGCCTCCTGCATATTTTTATATCAACATAATTATTCGGGTTAATGATTGATTTACCCTAGTATTAGAACTAGAGGTTAAGATACAATTATGAAATAGCAAATTGAAGTACTTTTCATTAAAAAAAGAATAAACTACAAATTTGATCGTATAATAGGTAGTTTAATCCATATAATTTTAAAAACAAAAATTTAGAATCTACAATTTCATAAAATCTAAAAAGATATTCTTATTATTTTTAATCATTAGCAAATTGAACGCGTGATGATGATGATACAGTGAGATATGACCAATTGGGTAAAAAATTACATCATTCACACATATAATTAATTTCCAGGTTTAGGGTAGGGACTCTGTTGTATTTTTAAAGACTATAGTCTCTTTCTTCAAACTTATAAGGGTCAATTAATTTATAATTTAAGCTTTTAGAAAAATTATGAAATGTATTGCCAAACCTGAGAGAGTGGAGAGAGGTTGGTCGTATCTTCTCTTCCAAGTGTGAGGTTCTTTAGGAGTTCAATCTTTTCATCTCTGTTTTCAATGTACAATTTCTGCAATTGTACACACACATATATTACTCCATTTTCATACACAATTATACTTGTTTTTTTTAATTAAAAATGGATCAACAATATGGGGACGATAAATTATAAAAAGAGGGAACAGCAGAGGTTCAATAATTTATTAGCTTATACAAGATGAACACATATGCAATTTGCAATATTTATGTTTGTTTATTTAATTTATTATTATTATAAAGGTCACACCAACCGTCTGCCAACTATCCCCAAAACTTTAATGGGGAAGATTTCTCCTACCAACAAAAATAAAAACTTAACCTTTAACGAGATAATAACGGAAAAACTTAGATCCTACATTTTGAATATATGATTTCTGTAACAAATTTATTTATATTTAATGAAACTAATATTAATAAATTAAATTTGTAATATTTAATGGTGTCACATAAATAAATTTCACTACTACAAAAGGGAAAAGGTGATGGTCAATCTTTTTTTTTTTTTTTAAATATGGCTTTTGACGGCTTTTTTTTTTTTTTAAATACGGCTTTTCACAGCTTTTGACCGACACCAAATAATATTTGATGTGACATATGATCGACACTAACACTCTCATCAACTTATTCGTCAATTTATTAGATTTTTATTTTTGTTAATTTTTAATGGATGGATTGAAGGAGATTTAATTGATTTCTTTCGCTAAAATTTGCAATATCTAATAAAGAAACAAAATCGACTCAGCCTACTAAAATTAGCAATATGTAATATAAGCCTTTAACTATTAAAAAAAGCAAAAAATAAGTAACATTTTTGTCCTTACTTGGATAAAGTCGTTCAAGAAGAAATCCGGCATTCTGCCCATTCTCTTGAATACAGCGAGCTTCATTAACGTCCGTAACTGTTCCGCCGTCTCGGGTAGCAAGAAGTCGTCAATTTTCTCCACATTAGCTCGTTTCATCATCGCGTCGTTATCTTTCCGTCTAACATTAACCCCGGAACTGGCGATTATAACCTTGTCGATCCTCTCCGGCCAATACCTGGCCATATGATAGGCCACAAATCCGCCGTAGCTGGTTCCCAACACCGAGTATTTGACCACTCCGATCTTCTCCATAAGCTTTCCGATCGAAACGGCCTGAAAAATCTCCGTTCTATCCGCCGATTTGGTGGTGGAGGCGCCGAAAAAGAGGAGGTCGGGGACGTAGACGTGGAAATCACGGGCGAGGAATTGGACTTGAAGACGCCATTGCCAAATCGCCATGGGGCCGAAGCCGTGGAGGAGGAGGATTGAGGGCTTTGGGATGATGGATTTGTTTGGATTAGGGCCCCAAAAGGCGACGGTGGTTTCGCTGTCGATATCGATTACTTGCCGGGAAAGACCCGCGGCGGAGAAACAGCGGCGGAGATAGCCACTGTACATGGAAACTAGGCTGAGAAAGGACGGCCACATTTTAAGGATCTAGGCGGCGCGGATAGTGGTGTCACTTTTTCTGTTAGGAGCAGAACGGCCAATCTTTTGTTCTGCTTTTCAACTCTACTTGTACCGAGTTTATGACCTTTTTATTTATTATTATAAAAAGAAATCACCGAAGAAACCTGCCCAAATTTTATTTATTTATTATTATAATTATCATTATTTATTTTTTTTTTTTTTTTTTTTTTTAACTTTTCAAGGATTGCTATCACTAACTTCTTACTTATTGGATGTATATAACGTGTTGGTGCATTTTTTTTTTTTTTTTTACTAAAAAATCAAATATATTAAGAAAGACCAACCACATCAAAACATGTGTATCGCTAAAAACAGGATCACAAATTACATCTAGGCGAAGCTTAAGGAATCAAATCCCAAACATCAATAATAAGAATGTTGAGTTCAGACATATCTTGAGAAATATCATTAATGATATTGATAACAAATGAAGAATCTAATTCCACCAAGATAGAATGGAAGTCATTTTTGGAGCTCTCCAAAATATGCTTGAGGTCATCCTGATTGCAGTACTTTACATGATTTTAGCAAAAGAGGCTGTTGATGCCGAAAAATGGTCAACGGTCTATCCACAGTACTATTTGTTTAGCTGAGGACGAAAGGGCCTGCAAAAC
>JBBMEG010019460.1:0-27128 GCA_037832605.1 Cyclanthera cordifolia | reverse complement strand
TGTCCAAATGGAAACGGTAAGGTTGATTATTGATTTGGAAGCACAACAACAATGGAAGATTCACTACGTCAAATCGGTGTTTCTCAATAAAAAGTTGAAGATTGATGGCTTCATCGAAGATTGGCTGATCAGAATTAAGGGAGGATGTTGAAATAATTTTTATTATTTATTACTTCTGATTTTTTTAATATTAGTATTTTATTTAATAGGTGAGATCGTGTGATTGTGTCAATAAATTTAAGGCTAGCCTAATTTTTAGGTAGTGGGATTGTGATATTGTGGGATGTTTAGTGGCTGAGTGGATTACATCACCCTATTTTTATAGATGTAATTGGACTTAAATATGGCTAAACAAAAATCAAATATAGTGCAGACATTTATTTATTTCTATATACTTCCTCCCAAATATAATTTTATTCTTCTGCGTTAGTTATTATTTTTCCAACCGACATATTCAGGCATAGCTTCGAGAATTTTAATGCACATCTGTTGATACAGAAATTAAGGTTACCTCAATAGTTTTATTTGAAGAACTTTGTTTTATTTAAAAATACTTTATAAATAACGTATAGGAAGCTAAAATTAATAACTATATTAACTGATATAAAGTATATATTATTGATATTGAGATTATAGTGACGTTTGAGTTGAATATTTAAAAATAATATTTATTAAATACTTAAAAAAAAAAAATTATACTCAAACTTTGACTACAATTACTACATATATGGCATAATGAGAGCTACATCTTATGTTTTTCTAACTCACAAAAAAAAATAAATAAATAAAAATAAGATGTGGTCCATATTTAGGCAGATATGTGAGCATTATTTTTTAAGTCATATGTTGGCAGACCTAAATAGTTCTAAAATTTGGGAGGGTGATAACCCGGTCTCATGACTCAAGTCCCATACAACGTTTGAATGTGAAATTGTAGAGTGATTATAATTAAGATGTTATTTTGAATGATTAGTAATTTGAGTTTTAGTAATAACTCATTTGAATGTAGTTATTTTGAAAGAAGTATCATTATTAACTCGTTTGGATTATAATTTTTGTTGGGTGATTACAAACGCACGGTACGCCAATTGGATATGGTTAGAAGTGTGTAATTATTTTGAAGATTAGAAATGAAATATTGTTAAAAACAAATGAATAGAAATGAGTGATATTTTTGATTACTTAGAAATAGTAATAAAAAAATGAATGATTATTTAAAATGATCATATAATAACTCGTTAAGATGTAATAATTATAAAATCTCATTTTCGATAACTCAATTATTATTAGAGAACAATAGAGATCGTCCCATGTGTAAGACCTAGTAATAGTTTACTAGTACTTCAATTTTGGATCGAATTTGATGAAACTAAGATCTTAATTAGGATGAAATAAGATTAAGAAAAGTTAAATCCAATGTAAAAGAAAAAAGATTTCATTGCAAAAAATATATATATATATATATATATTTATAGAAGTCTCCAAAAATTAATAAAGATGCATCACTATCCTAATATATAAATAAATAAATTATACACTCAATTAAGTTTCTTAATGAATATAATTACTGATGTATTTTTCTATAAATAAACAGTGCAGATCAATAATAATCAACACACATCAATCATTACTACAATCACAAGAATAACTCTAAAAATTAAAATTGTGTAAAACAAGGAGATTCAGTGACGAACAATTAGTGATGGGCTAAAGTCATCACAAAAACTACAATAGGTGAAGGGCTGCCCGACACCTTAGACCCGTCACCATTATTTTTTCCTTTGAACATATGCATTCCCGATTTGTTGACGGGCCGCCGGCCGGACACCTAAGGTCCGCCACCATTTTGTTTCCTATGCCTTCCCCTTTGGGGACGGGCCGCCCGTCGATTTTTTTTTCCCATTCCCCGGTTCCCCAACCCCTCGACAAATGGCCTCTCTCTCTCTCTCTTAATTTTGTTTCTTTTGAGCTCCCCAACTAGTGAGACACTCATATTTTTTTTCTCTCTTCCTTACCAAACCCTCTTTTCTCTTCCTCATCATCCTCACAAAAATCCTCTTTTCTCTTCCACATTTTCATTTTCCCTCATCTCCTCTTGGCATTTCGGGTCTATCTAGCTGGAAACTCTCTCCTCTTCTAAAACTCTCTCAAACATTCACCAAGGTAAAGTTTTTACTCATTTTGCACTTGAAATTTCATTTTTTACTTTTCTCTTGCTTGGATTAATATTATTCTTTATTTTGTTGAACTTTTTTTGTATTTTAAACTTAAAATATTAATTATTTGATTATTCAAGGTATTTTTTAATCTCATTTTGTGATAGAGGAGATTCTAGGTTGTGCATTGGAATTCATTTTTGTTCCTTAGAATTGATTTTTTGTTTTGTTGAACTTCTTTTGTATTTTGAGCTTCATTGTTTGATTATTCAAAAAAAAAAAATTTACTTCTTTTTGCATTTGTTCAAAGTATTTTGAGATTCATTGTTAATTTGTTAATGAAGTATGTATGGCTTTAACACTTTTTAGGTGCTAGTATTTTATAGACAATGCATTGCTCAATAATGCATTCCATGTTATTCTAGATGCAATATTAATTATTCTCTTTTTAATATTGGTTATTATATTATTGTTGAAATGGAGGAATATTAGGTCGGATAAAGTTAAAATTCAAATTTATGTTTGATTTTTAACTTGTGTAGGTATAAATTTAGTTGGATATAGACAAGTCGTGGATGCTTAAGGATCGAATGTCGCAAGAATATAGTTTAAGAGTTGAGTTTTTTATAGACAATGTGTTACGACATTCGAAAGGGTCAAATGTTGTTTGTGTCCATGTTTGAAATGTGTGAATGTGAAGTTCCAAAATGTGAATGTAGTAAGAGACCATTTATTTGTAAATGGTATCAATAAAAGTTATCACATATGGATTTGACAAGAAACAGTGAAAGTGTTCCAATCGATCAAATTGTAAATGAAGATATGGATGATCCAGTAGGGATGTTTGAGACTGCACACGTTTATTTTAACGAAAAATCCCCAATATTTGAGCAATCATTAGAGGATGCCAAAAAACCATTATACTCAAATTGTAATAAATTTATCAAGATATCAACATTGATTAAGATTTATAATTTGAAAACAAAGTTTGGATGAAGCAATAAGAGTTTCTCATAGTTGTTAGAATTATTGAGCGGTCTATTACCTAGTCCTAAGGAAATTATAATATCTACCTATGATTCCAAAAAGTTTTTAGGTACATTAGGAATGAATTATGAAAAGATTCATGCATGCATCAATGACTGTTGTTTGTATCAAAACAAACTCATTGATGCAGAATTGTGTCCTACATATGGAGAATCAAGATGGAAAGTTTGAAGAATGTGAAAGAAGAGGTGAAAAATATTCCAGTGAAAGTCATGAGGTATTTCACTCCCATTCCAAGATTTGAACGAATGTTTCAAAGTAAAGAAACTTCAAGACTATTAACATGGCATGCTACGGACCGCCTAGTCCATGAGTATATACGACACCCAACCGACACACTCTCGTGGAAACAAATAGACGACAGAGGACCTGAATTTAGTTAAGAATCGAAGAATCTTCATCTAGCCTTATCAATAGATGGTATCAATCCGCACGGTGATCATAGTACTAGATATAATTGTTGGCCAGTGATGTTAATGACTTACAATCTACCTCCATGGTTGTGCATGCAGCGTAAATTCTTGATGTTAAATGCATTAATTTCTGGACCCAAACAACCTGGAAATGACATAGATGTCTATTTAGCTCAATTAGGTGATGACTTGAAAATGTTATGAAACACAAGGTTTGAATGTTTTGATGCACATCGAAAACAACATTTCACTTTGAAAGCTATACTGTTGTGGACGATTAATGATTTTCCTGCATATGGTCATTTGTGGGTGTACTACAAAAGGGTATCATTCATGTACGATATGTGAAAAGAAAACAACATCAACTTATTTACCTAAGGGTAAAAAGATGACATACCTTGAACATTGAAGATATCTACCTCTTGAGCACTTATATAGAAGACAAAAGAAAGCATTTAATGGACAACAAGAATTCAGAGTACCTCATGAACCATTAAGCGATGAAGAGGTTCTTGCAGAAATGAATAATATTCAATTAAATTTTGATAAAGTGCGTAGAAAAGAACAACATGCAGACACTTATTGGAAGAAGAGATCAATTTTTTTGAATTGGAGTATTGGAAACATTTACACGAGACATTGTTTAGATGTTATGCACGTTGAGATGAATGTAATTTCTAATATTATTGAAACCCTACTTAATATCCAAGGCAAAACCAAAGATGGGTTAAAAACGCATCAAGATTCAGTTCAATTGAACATCAAATCCGAGTTAGCCCCGAGAATGGGAGAGAAAATAATATTCTTACCTCCAACATGTTATACACTCACGAGAAATGAGAAATTGAGCTTGTGTAAAAACATTATCTGAAATTAAAGTACCTGAAGGTTATTCATCCAACATAAGCAAAACAATGTCGTTTAGTGATTTGAGACTTTACGGGCTAAAATCTCATGTTGATCACGTTTTGATGCAACAACTACTACCCGTAACGATTCGTGATATTTTGCCTAAACATGTTAGATATGCAATCATTCACCTATGTTTTTTCTTCAATGCTATATGTTGTAAGTCGATAGATTCAACTAAGTTGAAATGATTGCCAGATGATGTAGTCGTCACGTTATGTCTGTTAGAGAAGTTTTTTCCTCCGGCATTTTTTACAATGATGGTTCACCTTGTGGTGCATCTTGTAAGAGATAGAGAATTTTGTGGACCAGTTTATTTGAAGTGGATGTATTTTTTTGAAAGGTATATGAAGATTTTGAAAGGTTATGTTCGTAATAGCAACCGATAGGAGGGATGCATTGGAGAAAATTATATAGTAGAAGAGTCGATAGATTTTTGCTCTGAATTTTTACAAGGAGTTGTACTTGTTAGATTGTGATCATCAAACAAGAAGTCAGATGCAAATCGTATTGATCGACCATTATCTGTTGCCAATTATAAAACATCAACCAAGGATATGATTGATCAAACTCATATGTATGTGATTCATAACTTCGATGTTGTTCGTCCATATGTAGATCAACACATGAAAATGTTATCTACATTCAATCCTAGTAGGTATAAAAATAAAAAAATGGCATGAAGACGAACACAATCGAAAATTGAGTAGTTGGTTTCGTGATCGTGTTGGCCTAGCTTTAGAGGTTCAGAATAATTCTTATCATTTACATTGAGGTGGGTATCAAATGGACCACGTTCAGAAGTTACGAATTATAATAGTTATATGGTCAATTGTACTTAATATACAAAAAGTATCGAGATGATCTTAGAAGTGTGCAAAACAGTGAAGTTATGTTAACAGCAGAAACTTTACAAGTTTCTAGTTCGAATAACAAAAATCCAATCATGTCATAAATGACTTTTGTGGCGTATTTCAAGAAATCTGGGAGCTTGATTATCATAAATTTACTGTCGTTTTATTCAAATGTGATTAGGTCGGAAACAATAGTGGAATCCACGTAGACGACATTAGATTTACGACTGTAGACTTTAATTGCATTGAACATAAATCAGACTCATTCATTTTAACCACTCAAGTGAAGCAAGTATTCTATATAAAAGATCCACTTGATCCTCGACGGTCAGTAGTTTTGACACCCCCACAATAAATAGATGAATAACACATTCTTGATGAAGCTGATATCGACCAAGATTGTGGGTACAAGGTCATATAAACATTACCTAATTTTATCGATGATGACTTGATCACCTATTTTAGAAATGGATAAATAAATAGGTTGGTATTATTATTTTATTATATACAAAACCTTTTGAAAGTTATAGAACTACACCTTTCATATTTTTATAATAACATATTTTCTTTCTCATGCAGATTGACAATATGTCTAGATAAGCGAGCGATCATGATGATGATGTTTCTGAGCAAAGACTTGCTCGAAGCACGTCTACTAAAGGCGTGACAGTTATGCGCAAAATTGCTTAGGAGAGAATAGCTGAAGAACGAGTTATTGAATATAATGAAGTAGGTCAAGATGTCGGTGATAATGCAACAAAATGGCACAATTATATTGGTCTATGTGTCAGAACACATATACCTATCTCAATCAGATAATGGAAACAGGTCCCCAAACAATTAAAAGAAACTATATGGGATTGTATACAGGTAAATATACTTACTTTAACTAATTATCATGAATACTTACTTTTAACTAATTATCATGATGTATAACATAATAATTAATATTCTTTGTATCACTCTAAGCAGATGTCGTTTGTATTAGATCCTTCGACCAAACGTAACGTGGATATGCTTATACTGAGGGCATTCAAAACTTGGAAATACATTGTAAATCAAAAGTACATCGTGCCGTTTTTTAAAGACAATGATCATGAGAAGCTAATGCATCCACCTATTGAATACCCAATGATCACTCAAGAACAATGACATCAGTTTGTAAACTTTCGGTTATCAGATGTGTTTAAGGTTGCCACTTCTTTTATTATTATTATATAATTTAATGTTTAGCATATTACTAATATGTTAGACTATGTTACATAGAAAATGAGTGAAGAGGAAAAGGAGAGGCAAAAACTTGTAAAATATGATCACCATATGTCCCGAATGGGTTATGCTCAACTCGGTCATAAAATGGTAATAATTCATAATCTCAATAAAACATATTCTTATTATTTTTTCACTTTGCTAATTCATGTTTGATGATTTGAATTGTAGAAAATAAATCTTAAAAGTGATCCATCATCACATGCACGACTATGGATAGGAGGTTGACTTGGAAAGGATAAAGTGTACACTGATGACAAGACTACAGAAACGGCCAATACAATTTTAAGTTGTATATGAGTTCATTTTTATATATGGTTTAATTTCAAATCTCTCATGAATGTTAATTTATTTAATATTATTTTAAAAACATAAGGAGATGAAAAATACACAAAAAGGTGTGGATATTTTGACAGAAGTATTGGAAACACCAGAACATAGAGAACGTGTTAGGGGGGCGAGTCAACAACGTCCAACTCAACCAACTAAACAACAAACTGAAGTTGGTTACTCTCAACCTTTAGACGTCGATTCTCTTTGTATAGGAAGTAACCATGATAACTTTTTTTGGGAACTTAATGTTTACGCTGTTATGCTGCCGAAATTTATGGATGCAAGGTTAGTATAGATTATTTAATATAGGTATAAGGATAAATTAGGTGGGGAGGAGAAAAAAAATTTGATGGTTTAAATATTTCAAGGCATATATTTTCTTTGAAATATTCAAACCATAAAATATCTCGTTTAATATAACTTTTAAGACTTTTTATGTCAGGAAAAAAAAATGATGACAGGTCACCTCTAAAAAACATATGAACTACACTAATAAAGGGTGTGTGGACCAAAAGAAACAAATTTTTTAAATTAAAAAAATATTTTTAATGTCGGCCACAAAACTTGTCACCAAAGTGTAAATTTGGTGACGCGCGTGAGACTGCCATAAAATCTACTTTTTGTGACGGGTCGCATGTCACAAAATATACATTCGGTGAGGGGCAGCAGGTCACAAAAAGTGAATTTTGTGACGGGCGGCCCGTCACAAAAAGTACAGTCACAAAATGGAGGCACTTTTTATGACGCGTGGCCTGTCACAAAAAGTTCATTTCGTGACGAACGACCCGTCACAAAAAGTGTCTGTGACGAAATGTTTAGATGTCGCTAGCCTAGGTGACGAGCACCTGCCCGTCACAAAAGGGCTTTTGTTACGGGCCATGCTCGTCACCTATTCCCAAATATGTAGTAGTGAACTAATGGTTCAAATAAGCTTTTTCTACGTTGTCGAGTTCGGTGAGGACAAATAGATTGAAAATATATGATAAAAATAGTAATTTTCTCGAGAGGAATTTTCCCACATTGAATATTAATAATTATAAGATATATTTAGCTTTATTGAGGTTAAATTTAATTAGTTCTCAAATTTTAAAATTACATTTTGTTATACTCAAAATATTCTTGAGAAATCTAACGAGGCCTAGAACCTCTCAAAGGACACTCAAAACGACTCCGACCCTCCTAAGGGGTTGGCCAAAGGAGGCCTTGACCCCTAAAGGCTCTGCCAGGGAGACTTTGACGACCCTCGGGGGTCGGCCAAGCCGGCCAAAGGAGGCCTTGACACTCAGAGGGTCGGCTAAAGGAGGCCTTGACCAATAGAGGGTAGGCCAAGGAGGCCTTCAACCAAGAGGGTTGCCCAAGGAGGTCTTGACCCTCGGGGGTCGGCCAAGCCCTATCCGGCCCCCCGAGGGTCGGCCAAAGAAGGTCTTGACCCCCTAGGGATTGGCTAAGAAGGCCTAGACCCCTCGGCGGTTGGCTGAGCTAAATTCGATCCCTCAAGAGTTGGCAAAATGAGGGCGAAACTCTCCGGGGGTCGGTCATGGCGGCCTAAGTCCACTTAAATTAGACCACCAAGCTACAAGCATTGATTCTGATTTAAGTGTATCACCGAATTGATTGAAGGCTACAAACTTGAATAATTATCACTGATCGACTTCAATCATTGAATTGATAGACTTCAATCATTTCATAGATAGACCTCAATCATTTGACTGATAAACTTCAATTAACTTCACTAATGGACTTCAATCAGAGGACTAATAGATTTCAATCATTGCGAAACGAATTGAACAAAAATTTGGAATAACGTGAAATCGTGTGCCTAAAATGATAGACTACTTTTAAAGTGAGTGATAGACTAAAGGAAAATTGATTGAAACTTGATAGATATGGGCTTCTAGCGTGATTTTTTTTGGGCGGGCCTAACTTAGGCTTGTTGATCTATTTCATTGGACAATTCATTTTTTTATGCTATACGTGCACATAAATTAAAGAGTATAAATTATTATTCCTTCCGTAATAGTTTTAAAGAATAAAAATTATTATTCCGTTGTGATTGATATTAAACACTTAATGGCCTGTTTAGGTGTTGTTAATGTGTTTGATTGTGACAAAAGTTGCAATTTGGTGGCTGATATGTTAGTTAAGAACGTGTATGTTGATTTTTTCTGGACTGATTCTTCAATAGAAATTGAAATCCCCCGACATTGGCTCCGCTTTGAAAATTGACCGCTCCTCTTCTAGTTAATTGATTTGGTTGTTATTCAAAAAAAAAAAAAAAAAAAGAAAAGAAGAGAGTAAATTTATTAAAAAAAATAAAAATGAAGATGAGTCAAAACAAAAAGAAACAAAATTAAAATCAAGTAACTAATAATATGACAGGCAAAAAAAATTAAGTAGAGTGGTGTTTTTTTTAATCTCAAATTTTCAAGTCTTGAGATAAATACGAGTGCAATGTTAATTAAAGAATTTTCTACAAGTAGAGGCGACCCAAATCTCTTTTGAGGAAAGGAATAATTCAGACATCATTAATATAAGAAAACCATCTTAACATATATTCTAAGTTTAGGCCACCAAAAGTTATTGCCTCTTCCCCATTTTTCAAAATCATTTTTTTAACTATTTTTTATTATTTTCCTATCAAATTATTATTTTTTTCATAATTATTTTTTATTCGCATTATATTTATTATTTAATTTTCTTCTAAATTATTCACTTTCCTTAACACACATATAAATACTTACTTTCCTATCCTCTCCTTAATTTTTATTTACTTATAATCATTTTCATTTTCCTTTCCCAAATACCCATATAGTTCTTCCATCAAAGTAGGATGTTTAAATCTCCAACTTCAGAAAAAAATAAATAAATAAACATGAAAGAGTACAAAAAAGTGTATGATCTTGCAAATCTTAGGGAAGTCTCCACACGAAAATACAAACACAAAAGTGAATTTTTCTTTATGTGAAACAACATAGAAGGGAAGCTTGATGGTTAAAGCAAAAGTTAAAATAGACATAAACAAAAGAAGCAAGAGGAATGGTACGAATAAACAGTGAAAAAAAGTGGTAAAAGTAAAAACAAAGACAATCACCATATGATATTAGTCCTCACGCGTCAAAATTGGTCCTTTAAAGCCCAACCACAACAGACACTGCCACTGCAGCCATGTGTAATCTCTGTGTACACAAACTCCCATTTCCCTTTAATGGAACCACTTTTTACTTCTCAAATGCTTTTCCACCATTGTTTTAGTACCATATTTTTCCTAAATCATAACTAAACTTTCATGTCGACAGATGTGGGTTCAATTTAAGCTATATTTTATTTTATTTTAAATCCAAAAAATTAGAAAAATAAAACAAAGTATGGCTCAATTTGAATTACATAATGGACATGAAAGTAAGAACTTCCATACCCTTCCCTCAATTTACTTTATGATTGTATTTGACGAAGATGAAAACTCTACTCAAATCTTCATATTGGTATAATATTGTTCACTTTGAGTATACATTCTAATGACTTTATTTTTTGTCTCACTCAAAAAGTCTCATACTTTTTCGAGCTGTATTATGGAAGATGCTATAGGCAAGAAAATCCCGAAATACCGGACATGGCCAAAACCCTCTGGAGGTCAGCCAGGAGAGGCCATGACTCCTAGAGAGTCGGCCAAATCCCAATCCGACACCCCGGGGGACGGGCAAGGGAAGCTACAACCCCTAAGGGGTCGGCCAAGCCTAATGCGACAGCCCAAGGGTCGTCCCTGGCGACCATGACCCCCTTAGGGGTCGGCCAAGCCCAATGTGGCCCTTCCTGGGGACGGCTATAGTAGGTTTGACCCCCCCCCCCCCACCCCCGAGGGTCGACCATGGACGTCATGACTTTTCCCCAGGAGTCCACTGAGTTTAAGTGACGACTAGATCCGCTGATAACGACCATGAGTAACTAGAACCCCCTCCCCCCCCCCCCCCCACCCTTAGGGGCGAGCCATGGAGGAGAAGACCTGTAAGTGTTGACCGAGACCAAAGCCAACTTCCAAGGAGACCAGTCGAGTGGGCCAACCCAAAGAGGGTCGACCAGGGAGGTTAGGACTCTCTCGTGAACGAGTTGATCAAGGCCAAGTAACATTTGGGAGTGTTGCACCTGTTGGGTGCAACATCCTAGAGTTAGACTGTGAAGACCATCCTCTTAAAGGAATATCCATATAGGTGAGAACCCGCAAATGTTGAATGAGTTCAAGTAACTTCAGAGTCAAGACGTTACACCTCTAAGGGTAATGGTCAGGAGTTACGCTAGTATTCATTCCGAGCTTAATGACGGTTGTTTGAAACAACAAACCAGTAAGCCATCATTAAGTGAGTTGCAACAGTTACAAGTCTGACTACTATAAGATGTCTCCCATTCTCCATTCGTATCCAAGTTGAACTACGCTAAAAACCCTTGTAAGTCGTTCTAAGTTCCAAAGTAATCTAAAATACTCTTCTAAACTCTTTACTGACTTAGGCATCTGAGGTATTGTGGCTCACACCACACCGGTGTGTTAAAGTTGCTTTCATTTTGCATGCTTCTTATTCCTGGTAATAAACAAATCTTACTGTTGATTTAGTTGACCATTTTTTGGCATTAACAGTTGTATTGCCTTTAAGGATAAGTAGTACCAAAAAAAGCTTAATCCTTAAGTTTTTTTCTACAAAAATGTCGAACGTTGAGAATCACGGCCACCATGGTGTCGATGGAGAGTTGGATGCAAAGCATGCTTGAAGAGAGTTTGCACCAGAGGATATGACGTCGTTCATGTCGAGAACCACCCGAACTTGAGGGTGAGGCATCGAGGCAACAATTCGAGCGTATCGATCCTAAGTTTGCGACTTTGGAAGAACAAAGTGCAAGGGATGACGAAAAACTTGAGCCATCTAATGAAGCTACGCCAACAACCTTCTCTAGCTCAGACTGTCATTGTCGAAGATTTAGGAGCATCATAGGAGGCGACGAGTAGATGATCTACCAAGAAGAAGGTTGCGTCGGAGAAATCAACATCTTTGGTTCGGGACCTTGCCAAAGGGAAAGCTCCAGCCACACAGGCTCCTAGAGAGTTCCTTCCCGACACCAAAGATCGGTCTAACGACTTCGACTAGACGATAATGATCAGAGGAAAGAACACTCGATCTAGAAGAATTAATTTCCGAGTAGAAGGACACTCTAGAACACAATCGGTTAAAAGCAACCAGCCTCAGAGCTCAGCTGAAGAGTCATCCACCTAGTACCCTTCAAGGACTCTGGGAGACAGGATTAGACTTGGGGACGAACTTAAGGGAAGTGATCAACCAGCGCCGAAAGGGAGTAACACCTGTCGAAACGACAGACCAATCCTGGTTAGCTTAGCTTCACATTCTCTAAGATCAGTTGGGGGATATGAAAAAGGCACAAGACTAGGATAGTCTCGACCTGGACAATTTAGTCGACCAGGTCGACCCTTCTTTCACTGACGATATTATGAAGAAGTTCGTCCCAGCAAAATTCAAACTTCTGACAATCATGTTTCGAATGTTCTCATTCACGCTCAAACAAAAATCCATTGCGCCTCATTCAGGGAGCTAGCCAGAGCTTTTGTCACCCAATTCTTGGGTGGGCGAGATCAAAAGAAGTCAGTCGCACATCTACTGACCTTGAAACAAAAGAGCCATGAAACCCCTCAAGAGTGCATGACACGTTTTAATAACGAGGTGTTACAAGTTAAAGGGTACAACAATGGCACGATCCTTGTGACAGTTGTGGTTGGACTCAAAGACAAAATGTTCTAGTGGTCGCTAGGAAAGAAAGCCTCATTCACGTATGTTGAGCTGCTAACTCGGGCACAAAAATATATCAGCGCGGGGGAGAGTTCGTCAACTCTCGAGTAAACATTGAAGGAAAGCGCTCCATTTTGGAGCTGAGAAGTCAACAAGCCGCAGCGAGTCTGATTAAAAGGGGTGTGCTAAGAGGTGAATAAGTACGGGTGATGGTAGCGATAGATGGCTACTTGACTTCACTACTATCGAGGTTATCGCACTACACCAGTCACACAACGATGCAATAGTGTGTCTTTGACTATCTTCAACATCCGCATCAAGAGAATCGTCATTAATGTGGGTAGTTCGACGAAGGTATTATCATTGAAATCTTATGACGTCATGAAAATGCGACACCCCTAATCGGTTTTGGCGGGAGCACTCTGATCCCCGGAAGATTCAATTGAACTTCTAGTGACTTTTGACGGAGGGGACAACATAGTCCTCCACTTTGTGAAATTTTCTGGTAGGATTAACAATTACGCCTAAAATGCAACTAGGAAAACCCACTATACATGGGTTAAGGTCGGTCGCATCAACCTACCATCACTAATGAAGTTCCCTTCTTCTATTGGGATAGGGCAAGTCCTAGGAGAGCAACTATCTTTAAGGGAGTGTTACCACCTAGCCCTACGCGGAGTGGTACGATTTACAAAGGTAAGAAATATAAAAGAGTAGCCAATGTTAGGCGAGGCTGGCAAGAGGCAACACCTGAAAAAGGTCAATCCCTAGACATAGACCTAAGTACTTCCTCGAGAAAAGATGAACGAGGGAGATGAGAACCTGCCAAAGAATTGGAAGTTGTGCCCTTGCTGAGTGAAATACAAACATCAGTATCGCAACCGGCCTAAGTTCGAAGTAGCCACCAAGTCTTGTGAATTCCTGCGAAGAAACGCAGACGTATTTTCTTGGTCTGTCGACACTATGTCGGGGGTAGATTTAAGGCTTACGGTCTATTAGCTCAATGTCGATTGGGACCATAAGCTGGTACGTCAGAAGCGAGAAGCCTTTAATCACGAGTGTAATGAAGTCATCTTCAAACAAGTAGACGAACTAATGAAGACAAAGTTCATTTGAGAAGTACAGTACCGAACGAGAAGTGAAGAACATGCATTGACTTCAGTGACATCAACAAGGGAAGTCCTAAAGACAACATCTCATTACCTCACATAGACCAATTAGTGGATGCGATGGCAAGCCAAGAATTGTTAACTTTCATGAATGTCTACTTAGGATACAACTAAATCAGAATGTATCCCAAGGATTAGGAGAAGACGTCATTCGTTACTAGTAAAGGATTATATTGATAAACGTTATGCATTTCAGGTTGAATAATGTAGGCGCAACCTATCAGATAACGGTCAACAAGACGTTTGCCCACGTAATTGGAAAAAACATGGAGGTCAATGTGTATGACATGCTAGTAAAAATTAAGCAGGTGGAAAGACATCAGCAACCTTTCTGAAGGTATCAAAGATCTCTTTTTTCATGTTCATCTTCTTTTGGTATTGGTAATGTGCCAGGAAAAGGAGGTAGTGAAAGATGTGAAGGAAGAGCTAATGAAGGATTGAAACTTACCTCATTTGGCACTTTAGAAGAATTTTTTTTTTCTTCTTTTTTCTTCTTAGTTGGGATTGCTCTTGAAGAAACCTCTTTCCCACTTCTTAAGATAATTGCGTTAACATTCTCTCTTGTATTTACCACTGGTTGTTAAGGCAACTTTCTAGAATTTTAAGCTTCCAATCTACTAATTGATGAAGCTAACTGAGTAATTTTATTGCCAAAGTTCAGCATGTCAATTCTCGTCTCCTTTTGAAATTGAAGCACGTTCTTTTAAAATTGAAGTGTGTCTTTTTTGAAATTGGAGACTATTCTGTTGAAATTGATTGGCATTATCAGTTAAAATTTTAAACATATCATCCAAAGACATACCTGAGTTTGAAGCTTGAACTTGTGTGGAAGTTTGAGGTCGTCTAAATTGTTCTTGATTTGCATTGCTCAAATTTGGGTGATCTCTCCATCCTGGATTGTAGTGGTTAGGATATGGATTGTACTTTCTTTTATTTAGCCAGAAAATCCACCAATTTCATGTGCATCTTGAAACAATTTTGCTGTAGTTGAGAACATGCTTTTGTACTATGTCCTGGAAGTGAGCATATTCCGCACACTTTTGCTACCTATGATTTTCCTAAAGCTATTTGATGAACGAAAGTTGTTAGTTCAAAATTTTGATTTTTTAGTTCATTTACCTTTTTAACATGAAGAATAGCTTCACCACCACAAGTACCAAACTGTTGGGAATTTTCTGCCATATCTGAAATTAATTGCTTCGCCTCTGTAGGAGTCTTGTTTACTAATGCTCCATCATTGGCTGCATCAATCATGCTTCTATCAGTTGACAATAATCCTTCATAAAAGTATTGGATTAGAAGTTGGTCAGAAATTTAATAGTGAGGAAAACTAGCACATAATCTATTGAATCTCTCCCAATATTCATATAACGTCTCTCCCACAGTTTGTGTTATGCCATAAATCTCTTTTGTAATGTTTGCAGCTCGAATAGCCTCTTCATTTGATTCCATGTTGGGATCAAACCAGAAGGTAGATAATATAACCTATCTTTTGCTTGGTCCTTTAATGAAAAAAGAAAATTAAAGCTCGTAAATTGATTTGCTCCACAATGACTCCATGTGGCTTCATTCCAAAACATACAATATGGAATTCCTTCAAGTGCTTATGAGAACCCTCACTTGCACATCTACAAAAAGAATGAAGTAAATGAAATAAACTTGATTTTAATTCAAAATCACCTGCAATATTAAGAAATGTAATGCACAAAGGTTGTTGATTTAAATCAGGTGCTGTCAGTTGTTTATGAGTTCTCTCCTCCCCAATTTTTTCCATATCTTATTTAATGTTAGCTTCTTCGTTAAGACGATGCTTTCTCTCTTTGGTGATTTTCCTTAGCTTACGTGCGGTCCTCTCAATTTCTGGATCAAACTGCAATTCAATATTGTGGGAAGAACGATTCATAAACTATTAAAAAATAATAAATATAAAAAACAAATAAAACAGTGAGAAACTAAATTAATCTCCATGGCAACGGCACCAAGGCCTTCTACACCCTACGGTAGTACAAAATAAAGTATAATCCGAGCAAGTGTGCTTTTAGAGTTCGTTAGGAAAAAATCATGGGTTTTCTTATGCACTAAAGAGGAATTTAAGCCATTTCAGAGAAGATTCGAGCGGGTTAGATTTGAAGCCTTCCCAAAAGTTTAAGTAGTTGTAGAGCTTGAATGGTACGGTGGCCGCCCTAAGCCGGTTCATATGTCGAGCCACAGATAAATGCCTCTCTTTCTTCAAAATTTTAAAGAATAAGGCAAAGTTTGGATGGATCCTGGAATACGGGAAAGCTCCAGATGAACTTAAGGCCTATTTGGGGATTGTACCTCTTCTTTCCAAGTCGGTACTAGGAGATGACCTTTTTTCTACATAGCAACGTCAAAGAGAGCAGTAAACTTAGTCTTGATCAAGGAAAGCAACAGTTGTCAACAACTGGTATACTACATCAGTAAGGCCATGGTGGATGCGAATACCCGTTATTCCTTAGTTGAAAAACTGGCGTTGGCGTGACATCGGCTAGGCGATTACATCCGTACTTCCAAGCCTACAAGATAGTGGTGTTGACTAATGTCCATCTGCGCCAAGTCTTGCAGAAACAGGATGCCGCTAGAAGATTTATGAAGTGGCAATGGAGCCAAGAAAATACGACATTTACTACCAGAACAGACCCTCGATTAAAGGGTAAGCAGTAGCTGATTTCATTCTAGAGCTCACCCCACCCGTGTAGAAGCCAGATGAAGTCCAAATCTTGGAAGGTCCAAGAAGGTGGACACTTTATGTTGATACATCCTCAAACAACTAGAGTCGTGGAGCCGAATTGCAGATAGCCAAGTTAATAAGGGCCAAACAGCTCATCATCATATGCAACTCCCAACTGATCGTCAGTCAAGCATCGAGAGTATATTAGGCGAAGGAAAGGCGAATGATGGCCTACTTAGAAAGGGCCAAGCAACTGCTACCATATTCGCAGTGGTACAAATCCAACAAGTACTATGGTCCTAAAATGAAAATGCTGACGTCTTAGCGAAGTTAACTGCTGCCTACGAAACAGAAGTGGGTAGATCGTGCCAATTGAAATCCTATACAAGTTCAGCATCATAACTCAGCTTCAGCAAGAAATTAATGATCCAGCCCCAACATCATATACAACATGGATGACACCCTTCATTGAGTACTTAGTGGAGGGGAAGCTACTAGAAGGCAAGAAGAAAATCTCGATATCTGAAATTCAAGGCTTCCAAATACGTGGTGCAGGGGAATAAGCTATACAAGAGAGTGTACTCTTTATCTTTCTATAGTGGTTTAGATCCTAGAGAGGCCACTTATGAAATGCGAAAAATACATGAAAGCATGTGTGGCAACCATGAAGCCGCAAAGTTCTTAGCCAAGAAGTTAGTTAGCATGGGTACTTTTTGGCCGACCATGGCTGAAGACTCCAAGAAGTATACATGGGCATGTGATAGATCCCAGAGATTGCTACCATTGAAATACGTCACTCGAGGTACTTATAAGCATGATGGAACCATAGTCGTTTGCCTAGTGAGGGGTAGACCTTATATGACCTTTGCTGACCGAGCGAGGCCAAGTTAAGTTCGTGGTAATAGCAGTTGACTATTTCAACAAGTGGGCCGAAGCTGAGGCCCTGACAACTATCATCGAAATGAAGGTGACTAAGTTCTTTTGGAGGTACATAGTCTACTGGTCTAGGATACCTCGAACCCTAATGACCAACAATACGAAGCAATTTGACAACCAGGCTTTCCAGCAATTCTACTATGAGCTAGAAGTTCAGCACAATTTCTCATTGCCAGCTCACCCAGAAGCCAATGGGCAAGTGAAGGTAGTGAACAAGATTATTAAGAAGAACCTAAAGACCATGCTCAAAAGCTTGAAGAGGTATTAAGCGAAAGAGCTCTCACAAGTGTTGTGGGCGTACTGTACAACACCCTGGACATCGACAGGCGAAACCCCCTACTAACTAGCATTTGAGGCGAAAGCGATGATCCAAGTCGAGATAGGTCTTTCATCCTCGCGCGTTGAGTCTTTTAATTCAACTCAAAATGACTAATAACTAAGAATGAATCTAGATCTCCTAGAAGAAAGAAGGGATGCACCACATAAGGGTAGCACGGTATAAGAGTCGAATTGCCATGTACTATAACTCCCGAGTGAAGACAAAGTGCTTATAAGTAGGCGACTTGGTGTTGAGGAGGGTAATGCCAAATATCAAAGAACTCGACAGCGGAATCCTAGGGTCAAATTGGGAAGGACCGGACTAGGTCACCAAAGTTGCTCGCCCATGCACCTACTACCTCAAAGGTATGGATGGGAATAAGATCCTCTATCCTTGGAATACAACACACTAAAAAAAGTACTTTCGATAGAATGTAATTCAAGTTTCAAATGAATAAGAGCAATAAAAATTGTTTTCTCATTATATCAAAGGCTATTTTATATATTAATGTTATCATTCGCTTAAATTAAGGGTAAGCAAGAGGAGAAATGATCAAATCTAGCATTCGAAAATTCAATTTCGAGTTAGAGCCTAAGGAAAAAGTAAGTACTCAACAATTAGAAACGTAAAAGTACTTGGGAAAAAGTTCTACATTAAAAAATGAGTACATAAAAAAGATAGTCATTAAGGCTCCCCACAGCTGCGTCAACTAGAGTTGGGCTATTGTGTTTGACTTGGGCAAAATCTGCCCTAGTAGGAAGGGCTTGAATAGAGATGCCTCTTTCTGACACATCTTGGAAGATGCGAGAATCATAGTAAGCAGCTTGTGCCGGATTGCTGGGAAGTCCCGATTCAAAGGTTGAAAAAGAAGGATTGGGAACTTTCTCTGCAGTAGTGGGGCAAAAGGACTTGAAGAGGGGAACAAGATTGCCATAGCTAACTTCCACCTGGATTCGGTCCAACGCCCAACCAATTACAGCTTCACCAGCGTTGTTCTCTAAAATCACAAAGGAAGGAGAGCCTTTCCCAAAATTGGCTATGTAAGAGGCATTCTTCATCTTTCCATCAACAGAAGCCAACTCTCGATGAAGGCGAGCTATTATAGATAAGTCTTCTTCCACGTGCGAGTAGCAAGACTTCGGACCGCTTCGATAGAAGTCCGAAGGTTGGTTAAAGAAATTTCAGCAACACGTTGAGCCTCTCGACCCTAAGCCAATTTCCACTTAAGTTGATCAGAGTTGGAAGACCAATAAGAGCAACTATGGCGCAAATCTTCTGAAAGGTGGTGTAAAGCTGAGGAAAAGTGCATAAAGGCCTGCAAATAGAAAGTAAAAGATCAGCCTACATACTTAGACAAGCGTATAGAAAATAGAAATTTAGCAAGTATACCTCATGCATTAAGTGAACCCCATCTTTCAAAACCTAGAAGGCATCTCCAAAAGGGAAAAAAGCGCGGAAGAAGCCTCAATGTCTCTCTATGAACAACAAAGATCAGGTCATTTGCAACTCTTGCAAAGCGAGTTATACGAACAGTGTCAGTAAGAATTAGACGCCCTTGCCTTAGTCCATATAGTGTACACACTTTAGTTTATTAACTTGGTACTAGAACCACTTGTATGTCATGCATACTTGTCTAAGTGTACATCAATAATCATGGTCATATCGCCATTAATCAAATTAATGCAATAAGACTGAACGACGTTTGAATATTATATGCCCAATTTAAGAAAATAGTAACCTTTATAAATAACTGAAATATAACATTAAATGTATAACATTAAATGCTTGTTCTAAATATATAAATTATAAGGCCTTTCGGGCAAAGCCTCTAACTATATCATCATCAACTCCCCCTACACTACCAAAAGAGTGAAACATCTCCTATAACTGATACTACACTCTCAATTGAGCGAAACAAGGCTAGCAACTCATAATGCACCTTCAAATGGGTGAAACATCTTTATCAATTCACCCTATGCTCCCAAAGAAGTGAAACATCACTACCACCTCACACTATTCTCTTAATGAAGTTAGACACTATTAGCAACACACTATATTCTTATAAGAATAAAGCATCACTAGCAACTCATACATTTCTCAAAGAGATGACAAAGCATCACTAACAACTCACACACAACTCTAAAAGAGCATAATAGAACTAACAATTTGCACTAGTTTTCTAAATTTTTATACAACAAATATGAATGTACACAACATATAAACATAGTTACTAACCTCCAATTTGAGATAGAATATACGCATCACCTAACACTTTGAGCTTTGATCTTCCTTAACTTGCAGATGATCATCCATTCATAAACGGTATCGTTGACATGAATTAAAATTAAAAGAAGAGCGAGACCACATCGTTTCCTTTAAAAAAAAGAAAAAGAAAATTGCACTCTTAAGCATGAGTCGGCGACCAAGCATCACACACGCAACAAAGTCGTCTTGTTCCAAGTCAAAACAACGTCGCTCGAACTTGGTCGGCATTTAAACGTAGCTTTTCTTTTCTTTAAAGTCTAACATGTGTGTAGTCAAGTTTGTTGAAACTATGAAGTTTGAGTTATGCTCTCTCGAATGTTCCTAATTCAAGACCGCTTGAAAGCGCTTAAAGTAGAAAAAATCTTTTGAATCTCAACTTCTGGACTTATGACCTATTTTTGGACGTCTATATATAGATGGGAGAGGAACTCATATTTCTCGATTAAAGAAAAAGTAAGTTTTGCTTTAACAAAAAATTATAAGCACTTGAATATGATCGCTAGGAATACAAGCATAGTGTGTGTTTCTACATTGGTAAAATAAGGTGTAGATCATGAGTTTATAAGAGACGACAAATATCTTCATTGGTACGAGATCTTTTGGAAAAACCAAAAACAAAAGAATAAGAATTTACGTCCAACGTGGATAATATTTATCATATCAATATAAAGATTCGTCGTGAATTTTTCTTCTCTTAAAAATACTACAAACTTGAACTTAGCCAATTTCTACTACAGAAACTAGATAAGTTGACACGTATAAAATGTCAATTATTATTTAGAGTTCATGCTTTGAAAAGCGTCAACTGATCCAATTTCAAGTAAAGTCACTATACTTAACGCTCAGAAACGTGTCATCTAATATTATAGTTGACGTGTGATAAATGTCAACTGTTTTGTATATAACACTTTTAAGCGTCAAGTAACATGTTTGTTGACATTCTATAAACGTCAACGATATTCGTTGTACTTGACACTCATCAAGGTTTTGTTGACGCTTTTTAAATGTCAACTATAGTAAAGAAAACGTCAAATAAATTAGATTGGTTGACGGTTTTTAGCGTCAAGTAAGTGTTAAGTTGACGGTTTTGAAAGGTCATCTATTGTTTATACACATTATAAGCTAAATAATAGTCTACAAGTGTGAGTAACTTCGATTTTTCTTTTATATATATATATATAAGAAAGTATATATAATGTGTTAAGACAATGATTGATTTATTTCAAAAGATGGGTTTTATAGCTTTAACATTTAAATATGATACAAGTAAGACACGTAATGATATTTTTATAGATGGACAATGAGTCTCGACCAATATTGGAATTGATTAAGCATTCGAGTTATATTACACCAAACAAAAGAGGATGCTTTATTTACAAATTAAAAGCATCATTTAACTAAACTAAGTAAAAGAACATCTTTATGGGCAAAGGATCATATGTCGTCCACATGAGGCCTACTTTGGATGGCTTGAGTGTTCCGAATTTGTGGAGATGATTGCTTAAGTTTGTGCTTTGCTCTCAACTTCCAACCACTCTTTTTATAAAATTTTCGAATAACATTGGAATCTTTTTAAGGTTGTTGTACTCTAAATCCTGCAGCTTTTCAAATTTAAAGAGCATGAAAAAAAAACAATTAATCTAATTAATAAATTTCTTTTAAAAAAACTTAATAATATCTTTTAAAAATTCTTTTGTTGATGGAGTATTTAACAAGTAAATTTCTAGTTTCTGCCGATCAGCTTTTAGATTGAGCAAATATTCTACCGTTTTATAGTTGGAATATCGGTTGCTGTTTTATTTTATGAAAAATATGAATTAGCATTAACCATAAAAACCAACCCAACCCAATATTCCATAGGGACCATGGTCCATCTCTTCATGTCTGATCACACTAGAAAATGACACCCTATCTTGTGTGGGGTCTTCAAAATTTATGGATAAATAATCTGGATATCATATTAAAAAGTGTGGACATCTATCTCAAAATCAATTAGCTAGGAGAGGAGCAGCTCACGTTATCTTATATATATGTTGAAGAATCCTCACTTTTTGAATGAGAAAGAATTGCCACAATGTGAATATCTCCAGCAAACAGATCTTCGAACAATCAATATATTAATAGATTTTGGAGAATACTCTCGCGTCCATCTCGATTCTTAAGGTACATGATTTCATCAAAGTAGCCGAGAAAAGAGTTATTCTCAAAAAGAAAATTACACTTTGCCTTTCATGAATCAGATCTCTCCCTGATCTCAAGTAGACCATTATCTATGGGTTTATTTCCTAACCGCAATAACAGCCATCACCCAAAAAACCCAACACAAACTCCTAATATCAGCAACAGACGGCAAAAACATAGAGGAAGATAAAAGGAAAATAACAACAGACCGTAATCAAAATTATTCCTACAAAAACACAACAAACGAAAACCCGAACCGAGGAGAACCCGACAAGCTGGGTGAACCATTAACATGACAAAATATAAACTTTAGAGTCGAGCGAACCACTGGTTCGATTTGAAAACCTAACTGGTTAGAAGAAATTATTGGTTTGAACTGGAAAATGAGTCATCTTAGTCAAACCGGGGGTCCGGTCCACCAGCTGTAACCACCAATCCGGGTCAGGCAAAAACGTCATTGCAACACAGAATGAAACTCATTTAAAAGCTCGTTTTCTACCATTTGCGTTGAAACTTCTCCTCTCAAAGCTTGGAAATAGCCATCTAAAGTATCAGTGTTATCGTCTGGAAATACTAACCTATATCTAAAAATACAATGTTAGTGTAATTAATACAATTCGATGTTATACATATTGAAGAAAGTGTTGTTACAATATATAATTAATTAGAATCTTCTATATCTCACCCAAATGTGTTCATAGTTAAATGGAAACAATAAAGTCATACTTTATGCTAAACTTATTTCATAATCAAGTAGTACTTTAATAGGAAAATACGTTTTTTATGTTTTATTTTACCGTATTATTTTCATTTGATCCTTAGAGGGTGTTTGTTTGAGATTTTATGAAGTGTTTATTTTGAGTGTTTAGATATGAGACGTTATTAGAAGTGTTTATAAAATTTTATTTTTATAATAGTTGTTTGTTTGATAGTTCTAGTGGAATGTTTAGAATTAAATACTTGTTTGTTTCATGGTTTTGAAAAAAGATTTTTACCGGTTGTTTGTTTGTGTGGTTATTGGTTTCGAGGTAATTGCTTGTTTGTAGGGTGGTTTTGGTAGATTAATTGTAATAAAAAATTTGGAGTGGGTTTATGGAGCACTTATTTAAACACTAAGTGCTCCATTTTTTGGCTTCCCAAACAAGCATTTGATAAAATCTAACACCTCCAACTTAATTAAAACCTAAAACAAACACCTTTTAGATTTATAATTGTACACTTCTTGTCCAAAGTGTTGAAATTAGTTTATCTCTGGTTCTTAAGCTGTAAGATTTTTTTTTTCTTTAAATTTTGAGTGTAGTTCTTATTTGATCCCCATATTTTAAGTTAATATACATCTATCTCAAACACCAAATAAAAATTAAACTTAATTAATAAAGTACAAAGGAAACATTTTAAGGGATGATTTATTTCAAAAATTTACAAAACTGTTCTAAAAAGTTTTTATAATCTTGGATTAATATTTTAATTAATATATGACATTATGAGATCTTGAGATGAATAGTTCACCTTATATTTTATATATGTTAGGATTCTTAGACATTACTAGATCATCAACTATCTTCTAGTTTTGCAGCTTTATGCATGTAAAAAGCATTTCAAAGCTGGCCGCTGCCGCCACGACCAAGTCTCAAAATTCTCTGATTAGTGAATTTTTTAAAAAGAATAAAAATAATTTTATTTTACAATATTCTTATTATAATATACAAAAGGATGTTTAGTGTAGAATTTGATTTGTTTAATAAAAATTGGCTGTGACGTTAATCTCGAACTAATCGCTGCCACGTCACCATGTTTAATCGTGGAACCCACAGTGTTTGTTCCTTCATAGCGAAGCTAAATATTACCCATCTGTCCCGCCAAAAAAGAAAAGCCCGGATGTCAAAAAACAAAAATAAATAAAAAATTCAAAAAGAAGAGAAAAGCCCGCTAACGCACTTCCACCACAATGCGACTTTTAATGACGAAACTGCCCTCCATTGTTGACCTTAATTTTCGAAAATACCCCCATGTGTTTTGCTAATAAATTCAGTGCCTCTACGCTGCAATTCTTCCCTTTCCTCCTTCCTCTCTCCTCCTTTATCTTGTTCAGCAAACTCTTTTTTCCTGTCGTAATGCTGTCCACTTTTCCAAACGGTTCGCCGTACGAGTCCATGCTCGAGAACCCGTTTCTGGTTTTCGATCCCGCCTCCTCGATCCCATGGGATGGCCACGAATACCTATTCCAGTTGCATGAACCAGCCGGATTGGACGTGTTCAACTCCCCAAAACCGGTTGTTTCAAGTTCGAGCTCAGAAAACCGGGAAGAACCGGAAGTTACTGAACCGGATCGGAAAGAAACGGGCGAAAAGGTGCAGGTGATAGACGAGAGAAAACGGCGGCGGATGGAGTCGAACAGGGAGTCGGCGAGGCGGTCCCGTAAGAGGAAAGAGAAGCACATAGAAAACTTAAGGAACTTGGTGAACAAGCTGAGAGTTGAAAACCGGGATCTGTCGAACCAGTTACGGTTCACGGTTTATGAAGTGAACTGTGTACGGACGGAAAACGACAATCTCCAGACAGAACACACAATTCTGCGGCAAAAACTTTCGTACATCCGACAAGCATTAATTTTCCGGCAATTCGCTTACAAATCCTTTGAACAACAACAATTCCTCTCGCCAATTCACTACCAATCGCAATTCATCCTTAATAACAACAAAAACAACCTCATTAATTGCTAAAAACCCAAACCGGTTCCATTAATACGACGACGTGCTACGAACGAATTCCTCAGCAATTCTCTTTCTCTCTCTCTTCTTTGTAAACTAAAGAAAGAAATGCTTGAGAAATATATTTTTATATATATATATATATATTGGTGGGGTTTTACGCTATTTTTGCGGCAAGTAATAGTATGTAAAAGAAGATAAGCCAACTAGCTTTATTAGTAATGACTATGCTTAAGCTTTTTCTTCTATCGTTTTTTGCTTTTAGCATATCGGCATATCTTGTTGTTTGAAAGTTGGAGATTCGTGGAGCCAACTGATATATCAAAGTGTTTAATCATCCTTTTTCTTTTTTCTATGGGCATATAAAACAAATTTAACCTTACTCCAAAGGTGACGTTTATTTTTTTTTTCTTTTTGAAGCCTAGCTAGAGAGGTGACAATTTTAATGAAATTGCGAAATGCCTAGAATGCCCATCTCCTCAAGGTTTTGTCTCTTTCTTTTTGCAGGGGTATAGTTGTCATTTTAAATTGATATTTTTGGGACATTTATTGTATTGTCACTAAAGAAAAAAAGAAGATAGCGAGTAATGTCTGTCATCAGTGCCAGACACTTTGCCTCTCATCTAAACGATTAGCATTGTTTCTCAAATATAACTGACACTTTCCAATGCGGGCAATCTTGTTGAGAATGGATGTCAAGCGTAGGTTACATGTATTAATAAAACACGACAGAAGCTATGTCGCACCGAGTGTTTGGTTTAGAAGCCTTTTAAAGTTTAGGAAGTTGAGAGAATTTTGCCAGAGGTTTGATAATAGAGAGAAGAGAGTTATCAACTATATATGTAATGCCTCAATTAAAGAAAAAAAAAAAGGTTAAGGTTAAATTTTAACCAAGTTCGATCGACGTTATTTTGGTTAGGATCAAAGCGACGCTATTGAGTGCAACATGTGGTCGCTGACTCGTGCTTAAGCGGCACGATTTTTGTTTCTAAAGAAAACGACGTCGTCTCGCTCTTCATTTATTTTCGATTCCTTCAGATTATTCAATTTCTGAGCGGTTGATCATCCGCAGATTCTAGGAGCTCAAAGCTCGAAGTGCTGGGTGATGCGTACATCCTATCTCGACTTGGAAGTCGGCTAGCTATGTTTCTATGTCGTGCACATTCTTACTTGTTGTATGAATGCTCAAGAAACCAGTGTGAGATGTTAATTATGTTGCACACTTTTAGGGTGATCTGTGGATTGTTAGTAGTATGTACTCGTCTCTTAGAGAGATGTATGAGTTGTTAGTGATGTTCTACTATTATATAAGTACAATGTGTTGCTAGCAGTGTCTCACACCATTGAGAGTGCAGTGTGAGGTACTAGTGACATTTCACTCATTTGAGTGTGCAGATTGAGTTGATATAGATATTATACTTATTTGAGAGTATATGATGAGTTGATACCATTGTTTCACTCCATTGAAAATACAGTGTAAGGGTGTTAGTGATGTTTCATTCATTTGGCAGTATAAGATGAGTTAATGATGAACTTTCATCCTTTGGGAGTGCAGTGTGACTTGCTAAGGGTGTTTCGCTCCTTTGAGAGTGCATGGTTAGTTGTTAAGTATTTATTTCACTCATTTGAGAGAGTACGTGAGTTATTAAGTGTGTTTCAGTTCTTTAAGAGTGCAGGGTGAGTTACTAATTATGATTCACTCTTTTGAAGATACATGGTGAGTTGCAAGCTATTTTTCACTCATTCAATAGTGCGGGTGACCTAATAGCGGTGCTTTACTCGTAAAGAGTGTAGTCGTACTTGTGAGTTGAATCTAATTTAATGCACCTGAGTGATACACGATTGTTTAAGGTGTTAGTTAAAGAATGTTTGAATGATATATTATGAGTCATTGTATGAATGGGTGCGAATATATGATTTATCTTATTGAATGATGTAGTGTAATAAGTTGTGTTGAGTGTAGATGGTTAATCGGTGCTTAGAACCTTTATTAAGTGAAGTTAGGGTATAAGACTCTAGAACAATTATGTCGTATGCGAGCTTCGTCTTCTTAATTGTGGTTGGAAGAGTGGAATCGAGCTTGGTTGT